>JAEQBH010004050.1:0-61192 GCA_016808115.1 Tetrastigma voinierianum | reverse complement strand
GGAGGCTCTAATAAGCCGCTCATGATCGCCTATGGCAAGACTTGCAAGCACGACGTATCGGAACAACTACAGCTACCGATAATTATTCTACCCGATCAACTGGCTCATATGGTGAGTAGTTAACCCATTTGACTTACAAAATAAAATCGCCTTGCATTTTTCATCAACCCGTTTAAAATAAAAGAATAAATCAAATCAGAGGAGGACAAGGTGTGGAAGCCGACAAAGGATGGCCTATACCCCGTGAAATCAAGTTATGATATTCGAGGTCAGTTGTTGTTGGAGGAGCGAGGCCCTTTCCTAAAAGGTTGTTTCGAATCACGGGTTCCCCAGGCTTTTGTTCGGGGAAGTCATGGTAAGTTCACCATGGACCACCAAGAGTTTGGGCTTTGCTCGGGTGCCCCTTTGATTGTCGAGACTGGATTATTAGCCGAATAATATTCCTGCGAAAAGGAAAGAAAGGCCAAGAGGGCCAAGCCCCTTTGCATTGTTTCACTGAATATATGGTCAGAGTAGTGTTTCCAGAATGAAGAGTTTTCCCTCAAAAGGTTCAAAAGTGCTTTTGTTTTTTCTTATTGTTCTTGGGCAAGGGTGGCTTTAAATTCTGAGTCTTTTGTAGCAAACCAATTGGCCTTATTGGCTAGACTGTAGTTTCGGAGGCTGGTGGGTCTTCTCCTGTTTTTTTATTAGGTCGGGTATAGGCATACTCCCCCGTATACTGGGACCGGGTTGTTCAACCCCTTTAATGATATTTTTGTTTTGTGTATCAAAAAAAAACTCGTTGCATTTTTCGAATGAAAAGACTTTGGCTGCAGTAAAATCAAACGAATACGTGATACGGAGTTGGGAATTGCTCTACAATGTTGTAAGCCTCGCTACAAGACTTAGTAAGCAATATTTTGAAAATGTTGCACTAAAGATAAATGTGAAGGTTTGCTGAATGCTTATTTGAGTTTAGATCTTTTTTTTTTCATTATTTTTTTCTTTAAAATTTAAAATCAATTGAAATAATATTTGGTTAGGTTGGAGGCCGGAACAATGTACTTTCTGATGCAATTCAAAGAAGAATACCTCTCGTGAGTGACGCATCGACAATAATCTTTTAGGCCGATGTTACCCACCGTCAACTGTGGAAGACTCAGTCATCAATCGGTTGGCAAAGATGTTCCCAAGAAATGATATTTTTCCTTCTTTGACTACTTATACGTGGTGTGTGTTGAAGTTGAGCTTGATTAACCCGATGCAGTATGGCTTTCGTAGATCGTCTCAAATTACTAAGTACGGGGGCCGTTTCTGCCAAAGACCACCGTGAAGAAATCATACAGGATCTGTATAGAACAACTGTGGATCCCCAGAGAGGTGTAATTCATAGAGGCATGATTAGGTAAGGCAGTCAACATGTCTCCTTTTCCTGAGTTTTGTACGGAAATACTGCGTTTGATAAAAAAAAAGATAAAATTGCTTTGTCAGAGAGTATTTACCGTATCGATGCGCAATGCCTAAACTCAAATGGCTGCACTGGGGTTTAATTTGCCGCTAACGACAACTGGCACGCATTTAACCATTCATTGCCGACGACAACTGCAGATTTGAAAAATTTCATTCAAGGCCATCCAATGGCTAGCAAATGCTGTGGCTTCTTTCCTATTTTCTCGCCCAACCTCCCTACCAAGGTCAAGTCGCCTCCGCCTTCTGAATCCCTCGCCGCCGTGCCTCTCCGCCATTTGAATCACGTTGTTTTCCTATTTTTTGCTTCATCCCTCTCTTCCTCCCGTTGCTGGTGCCGTCTCCGCCGTCTGAATCACCCTGTTTTCTGCCATTTTAATAAGGTATATTCTCGATCCTAATTATTTAGTCCGCTTATTTGATTCCTCAAGTATTGGATTCAATCATGATTTTTGTTTTTTTTTTTATTGCGGTCCATTGCTTTGATTGCCAGGTCTCGGGTTGCTATGTCTTTTACATTTGTTTATGGAATTTATGGTCTCATGTTTTTTTCGTGATTTATGTTCGAATGTGATTCATTTCGTGATTGCTCAGGTTTTTGTTTTTTGCTTCTTGATTCTGGTATCGAGAAATTTTTCGGGAGGTTATTAACTACATCAAAATAAGGGATGAAGAGATAAGAAAAGAGCTGGAAGAGAGAGATAAGTTGTACTGCGTAGAGACAGAAAAACAAGAGAATGCTCTCTATGATGCACTTGAAAAAAGGGATAAGAAATCGCAGCTTGTAATTGCAAAGGAAGAAATCTCCCGAACAAGCCGAGAGCTCGAGAAAAGCCAAAGAAGTGGTGATGTGAAAGAATTGTTAAATGTTATGAGGGAAGAATTAGAAAAAAGAGACACTGAATTGAAAAAGGATTTAGAAGACAACAACACGATCTCCCCCACTACAGATCCGATCCGCTCCTCGAACTACTTCTAATATCGTCGCGATTCACATTGAATGACCTTGAACCGCTTCAATACATGAATTAATCAAGTGTGACGCAACCCTTTATATAGGATGCTCTGGCAGGCAATCCTCACAATATGACTCAAGAGTCCTACTCTGACTCAGCCCTTTCACCCGCCAGAAGCCAACGCAATCCTTCCCGCCCAGCCCTGACAATGAAACTCCTATACACAACCACGTTAGGGGCCCTGAGCCGCGAAGCAGGAGTCCTCCCCGCTAGGAGTCTTTCCCGTAGGGAGTCCTTCCCGCACGGGAGTCTTTCCCGCCCCTGAGTCCAACTCACTGAGTCTTTCCTGCCTAGGAGTAGGAGTCCTTCCTGCCTACCGTGAGTGCCTCAAGTGCCATGCCCCAGCCCCTCTAGTTTCGTGAGTGCCGTGGATGCCCACCGTGGCGCGTCCCAAATAGATTACCATTTGCTTGTCTTCTCATAAAAAGGTGCTCGTTCATGCTTTGTGCCTCCGAGCACTTGTTTCCCATATTTGTCTTGCTCGTTTTCCCTCAGGCGAGCCATGGGGCCAAGGCAACGCCCTACGCCGCACTGAGCCGTGTTATCTAGTCGAGGGCTAACACCTGCACTACAAAGGCTCTACTTAGTGCCAGAGATGCATGTGCACATTGCCTCCGGGCCTACCGATGCCTAGCCATGGTTCCTCGACCTAGTTCCACGCTCAGCCACTGCGTCTCTGGGCCTAGTGCCATGACATGCCCAGGGGCCTCGCCTAGTGCATGCCTAAACAAGGTGCTTTGCCGCGCATGCCTAGGACACTCCATGTAGACTCGCCTACATGCCTAGACATGGTGCCTCCGCATAAAGGCCACATATGCCTGGCATGGTGCCCTGGGCCTAGTGCATGCCCAGGCACGCTGCCTCTACTCAGCTTTCATGCTTCCAGCCAAGTGGTGCCTCATTTACCATGATTACGCCCAGACAATGTCCTCGCCTAGTTGCTTTCCTAGACACCGGTGCTCTACTTAGTGCCATGCTTAGTGTCATACCCCTGAATTATCACAATGAATTTTTATGCTTCTAGATGTGCGGTGCTAACTCTTTTAGCCAACCCTTCCTCACAAGCAGGTCTCTCAAAAGCAACGATAGACACTTAAGTAGTTTTTACAGAAATAATCCCAACTCAGATAATAAAAATGTCAAGTGCTGGCACTTCCTCAACATACAAGATATTACAAACATAGAAAATAGCACACTCTCTAACCCCATCCAAGGTAGACTACATCCTTTTATAGACTTTGGTGTCTATCACAACCTTATGACTCTTCCCAACAGTGCCACTCCTCCACTCCGCTTGAATTCGACCAGCTTCTCCTATATTCAAAATCCGTCTAACTGCTTGATGTTTGAATTTGAAATCCGGCCTCCTTTTCAATTTCAAACCCACACTGCTCGCCATAAGTGCATGTCCACTACGCCAACATGCACCCGCTGCTATCCACCGCATCTACCATGCACCTCCATGGTTTGCCTTGTTTATTAGGTGCCCTACAGTCTAAGGTATACCTATGAGGCCCTCAAGATCCCACCAACACGCTAGGGCATCCAAGGGGGTAACAAACCCTTCCTTCCCAATAAGTCGAAGCCCACGTCGATTTCAAATTTTGTAGGATAGTATCGCAGACCGCCCTTTCAAACTGCCACAATGTTACATCCCGCTCCCATGTAGCCTCTAATTCTAAACTGCCTTTCCACTGAACAAGGCAATCGGTCCGCCGATTCTTTCTACTTGCCCCCATGGTTATGTGATTCACTTTTTCCACTCTCTTTATCAAATGTCTTCACGACTGCGGAGGTACACGTTTACTTGGACCCTTCTTGGTTCTGCATCTTCAATATAGGGCTTCAAAACTAACATGGAATGCCTGATGCAACTTCGCCTTTCAGCAACTTCAAGATGTAGGCGACTCCCACTTTCGATCACCCGAAGGCCCTCATACTGGGATCAACCCTCTCCGCGATTCCCACGCTTCACTTTTTCAAAACCGAGGAGTCAATTTTAACAACACCTTATCCCTAACCCGAAATTCCAAAGACATGTCTATGTTGATTAGCATATTTCTTCATTCTTCTACCGCTTCTCAAGGCTTTCCCCGTGCCTCATCGAACATCTCTCCTCGCCGGAAATGGCTAACTGGTGGCCGGATCAAGCCTCCCAACCCGCCGCTTGCCACATCTAACGGGGTTCTGCCGCCAACCTTACAGCCAACTCAAAGAGGCTCATCCTCGCTGGCTGAGCTTCGGTAGATTGTGGGACAATTGAGCAAAGGTCAAGCAAATCCACTCAGCTTTTTCAGCCGCCACATAATGTCATATTCTTCCAATAAAGCAGATTGATCCTTTCGGTCTCGCCCATCTCTGCTTGAGGATGGTTTGTCGTGGGAAAACTTCAACTCCGAAACTCCAAGAGTTTGTGAAGAGTTCCACCCAAAAGCGCCCCGTGGAATTTGGTATCCCTGTCATCGGACGAGGTCCTTAGCGCTTCAAATTGTTTCACCCACATGACCGAAAAAGGTATCGTCAGCCTCTTCGCCGACATGGCTCCTGTGCCGCGACAAGACCGAATACTTGGAAACCGATCAACCACGACAAAGATGGATTCGCACTCACTCGCCTTAGGAATCCCGAGATGAAATCCACGGAGACACTTCACATGGCTTTTCTGCATGGTGAGAGGTCATGAACAACCCCGCCATCTTTTCTTCTCGCCTTGTCCAACTGCATACCAACAAGACTTCATGTAACGGCCCTCACCCATTTCGCCAATAATAGACTCGACAACAATGCCATGGTCCGCTCCTCCCCGGGATGGCCTGCCCACTTAACATCATGGGTTTTTTCAATGTACTTCTCCGCATTCACCCATCTGGTCGATAGAGCTTATTCCTTTGAACACAAGGAGGTCGGTTTCCACTCGCACTTTCCGGGCCTCCCCATTCCTCGACTCATTGCTCCTCAGCTCATAGCGCATCAAGTCCTCGCACTTTCGATCCGCCATTGAAACTGAGATGACTTCCGACAAACATGATGTAGCCACCAATTCTTTCCGACCGAGTGCATTCTATCGTGTTTGCGGTCGCCTTGACGATGCAAACACTCGTACCAAATTCGTCAGAACTCTCGCCACGGCCCGTCTCCGCACTCAACTTCGTGTCTCAAGAAGGTGTTTGCCACATCGTCTCTACTACTTATAAAATCCCACCGCGAGGTAGTGCCTCCATTGTTGTAGACAAGGCACTACTCGCTGCCATTCCTTCTCATGCTGAGTAACGCCGTTTCGCCCCATCTCGCCCGACTCTCAAATGCCATGGGGTGTCCTTCCCGCACCAAGACCCACTAGCGGCCTCATTCTAAGCATCAACCAACTTCGCGGAAGGTCCAAATTAGACAACCGCAAACCGTTCTTCGAGATGGCCATTGAGGCTTTCAAAAGCCATCCGACACTCTATGTCTTTACCCATGCTTCATTTTCTTAGCAAATATGTCAATGGAGAGACACCTGAAAGAGCTCTCTTTATGAATCTCATATAGTAGTTTGCTAATCCCATGAATGACCGCAACTCTGTCACTTTGGTAGGGGCTGGCCAATCGATCATCGCTTGCACCTTTCTTTCATCCATCCGAATCTGGCCTTCACTAATTTTATGACCCAGATCGATCCGCTCCCTTGCAAACTCGCACTTCTCCGTTTCACATAGCCAGGTTCCCTAAGCCACAAACACCTTTTTCAAGTGCATCTCGCGTTTTAGAGTCCGCCATATAATATAATCATCTAAATAGACAACTACAAAAGCATCGTAGATAGTCAAACAAGATATCATTCATTAAATTACATCGTTGTCGGCATTTAGAGCCTAAACGACATTACAAGGAATCTATATGAACCAGATAACGACATAATATGTGGTTTTTTACCATCACCTTCTTTTTGCGATCCGACTTGCCAATAGCCTGACCTGTGTCTAGTTTGTGTACCGACTCTTTGCCAACTGTCAAACAATTCGTACAAAGGAATCGGGTAATTTTGCTTTTGATGGTTACCAGTTGAGAGCCCGGTAATCCACACATGCGCAATGATCCGTCATGTTTCTTTTTCCGGAACATAATGTGTGCACTCAAATGGAGCCCTCGAGGCCGGATCATGCCACACCAAAGAACTCTTTCTGAACTGTTTCCCCGCTCCAGCACCTCCCGCTAGGGCCATTCCTAAGAAGGGACTCGGTAGAGGTTCGCCCATGGCGCACTGATTCAGGATCAATGGGTCTCGGGAGCAACTCTTAGGCAACTCCTGAGGGCACGATGTCTCGAATTCCTTTAGTATCCTTGTACCACAGAGTCAGGAACTTCAAAGATCATGTCCTTCATGGATTCACCCAAAGCCGCAAGGTATGTCTCGCCTCTTAAGCCCTTTCTTCACTGCTACCGACACCATCTCGGCCTTCCTTGCTTCTCCGCCTTCCTTTCACTCCAGCACAAAGGCATCGCTTTCTCCTCTAAGATCATAAGTCCACCCAGATGAGAAATCAGGGCAGCCTTAGACTTGAGGAAGAAATCAATCCCAAGGATTATATTGAAATCATCCAATGGAACACATAGTAAATTAATTTTACCCTTCCATTCACCAACTTTCGCAGCAGACTTCTCGCAATGCCTCAGATCTCAGGCTCATCGCTCAATGCTTTGATCCGACTATCATCATCTACCGCCGTGATCGAAGCCCGAGGCTTCACCGGGTTGTAACAAATTGCAGCGGGTACCACTGCCTACCATCGCTTACCCTGAATTTACTGGAAGAAAGACTCGAACATGCATCAAAATTCTTGCCGCGGTTGGTTCTCACCACCGGACAGATTAAGAAATCGGCAGCGATCCACTCGAGGGGCGACCAATCGCTGGGCCGGGCCTTGTCATCCGCAAAGGACCAAGGCACTCTGCTTCCTTCGCGCTTCGCCTTGCAGTGGGCCATTGCAAATGAAGCATCCCATCGTTTATTGTCCGCCGCGACAAAATTTGTGGTCATTTCACGTGCTCGCTTCGCGTACTCTTTTTGGTTCCTTCCAGCCCAACCTTCTTATCAACGAAGGTTTGCCCTCCGACTTGTCTCTTCTCGCTCTATCCGCTGACTCGCTCGGTGGTGTCGATGGCATCGCCCATCTCAGAAGTCCACCGCTGAAACCACAGCCTATCACAACCGGCAGTCACGAACTCCCCCGTCTTCTCGATTCCGTCTCGTGCCCACCTTGTAATCCCGAAATAAATTGAACAATTTGTCCTCATCGACATGTTCCTAATATCCAAATACGATGAACTAAATTCCTTCACATATTCCTCACCAACCCGTGTGCTTCAACCGCCTCAAGGATTCCTCTCGGCAAGCCATGCCGAATTGTGGGTAGGAAATGTTCCTTTAGTTCCCTCTTCGTGAGTCTCCTGTATCAATCCGGGCCAGACTCGTGATCATCTCCCATCCAAGCGCCACCATAATTTTGCATCACCGATAGGTACATGTCGGTTATGGACACCATTTTACCATCAGCACATGAGCAAAAATTCTTCTTGAAGAACCGCTCCATGTCCCCGGTAGAAATTTTCCAATTCCTAGCATTTCACGCACCCCAAACCCCCTTGTCTCGTTTACACGATCTTCCGTGGGGGACCCGACACCGTAGGGACTTCGGGGCCACAAACCTTTTTCGTGGATTGAGATTTCTCGCTCTCATGGACTGCGACCAAGATTCTCGTACTCTACCATCAATGCCCCGCAGACGCTTTGAGAGCATCGATCCGTTCCCTCGCATATTTATCATTGGCCTCCATCAGATTGCGCTGCACTTCAAACTCGTTTTTCATTGAGTCTGCAAATGCAGTCACAGTCTCTTCATCCTCAGGCCAATCTCCCAACAGTGTCTCCAACCGCCATCCGTTCCTTCAGTTGTTCCCCAGCCATCTTTTGATGCTCTGATACCACTTGTCACACCCCTGAATTATCACAATGAATTTTTATGCTTCTGGATATGCGGTGCTAACTTCTTAGTTTAACCTTCCTCATGTTGTCTCACAAAGCAACGTATTAGATTAATTCTAGTTTTTATAGAAATAATCCCAACTTGTATTGCCACAAAATGTCAAGTGTAGTGCACTTCAACATACAAGATATTACAAAACACGTAAATTGTGTGCACACTCTCTAACCCCATCAAAGCTGAGATCACATCCTTTATAGACTTTGGTGCCCACGCTAACCTGTGACTTTCCAACAAAAAGCCACTTCCCTCCACTGCTTGAATTCGACCGCCTCCCATATTCAAAACTGCCCAATCTGCTTGATGTTTGAATCTTGAAACTGCCTTTTCAATTTCAAACCCACACTTGTTTCGCTTTATAAGTGCATATCCACCATATGCTAACATGCACCCGCTCGCTGTCCACCGCACTTACCATGCACCCACCATGGTTTGCCTTATTTTAGGGTGCCCCCATAGGGTCTAAGGTATACCTATGAGGCCCTCTTGCATCCCACCAACACGCCTTAGGGGCATCCGAGGGGTAACATTCCAGCCACAAGTAGTCTCGACCTAGTTCCGTGACATGTCTAGACAAGGTGCTCCAAATTCCTCGTGCATGCCCAGACACGGTGACCCCGGCCCATTACATGCTTGGGCCCCTCGCCTAGTGCCATGCTCATGCCTAGGCAAGGTGCTCGCCTAGTGCATGCCTAAACACTCCGTTCGACTTAGCGCCATGACATGCCTGAGTCTCTGGCGCCTACCCAGCAGATGCTTAGACGACGCCTCAGCCTTAGTGCTTGCCTCTGACATCAAGGCCTCGCCCAGTGTCATTAGACACCTGCCTCGCCTGCTGCTATGCCCAGCAACGATGGCTCCATTTCTAGTGCCATGACATGCTTAGACAAGGTGCCTCGCCCAACAGATGCCCAGATTACCTGCGGATTCCATCGAATCCATACCTAGACACTCGCTCGCCTAAGGCCATGTCATTCATAGGCAAGGTTCCTCTACCTAGTGTGTGCCTAAACCCGTGCGCTTTTCTTCCCTGGGCTTAGTGCCATGACATGCATAGTATATATAAGCCTCGACACTGTGCATTCCTAGCCATGGTCTCACCCACGTGCCAGGCCCACCACCTAAGGCTCCCAGTGCCATGACATGCCTAGGTGCCTCGCTTAGTGCATGCTTAGACACCTGCTCCCAAGATAAGGCCATGACACATGCCCAACTGAAGGCGGCCCTGCTAGCGCATGCCAAGGCACCCAAGTGATTCCTACCAGTGCTCTCGACATGCCTGACAAGGCGCCCCGTCTGTCACGAGTGCATAGGCACAAGGCCCCCGACCTAGTGCATGCCCAGCCATGGTTCCTCGGCCCAGTCCATGCCTAGCCCACCTGCCCTCAATCCAGCGCCGCTGATCACCAGGTGCCTCAGGCCTAGTGCATGCCTAGAAAGGTACTGGCCTCAGGCATGCGTGTGAGGCACCCGCTGACTCACTCTAGTGCATGCCCAGACACCTGCCCCATTTAGTGTCATGACACGCCCAAGCATGCCCCTACCCCAGTGCATGCTTAGACAAGGTGGGCCTAGTGCCATGATTACGCATAGGCACCTGCCCTCGACCCAGCATGCCTACAAATTGTCGCGCCTAGCTCCCGCCCAGCCATGGTGCCCTGCCGAAGCTCATGACATGCCCGTACGCGGTCCCCTACCTAGTGCTTTCCTAGACATGATGCTTCCGACCATGGTCGGGCCAGGTTGACGAAGACTCAGCCCTAGTGCCATGCCTAGCCACGCTGCCTCGACGCAGTGCCATGACACATTAGACAAGGTGCTCGTCCCAGCGCATGCCCAGACACTCCAGGACTCCCCGGCCTAGTGCATGCCCAGGCAAGGTGCCTCAAGGCCATGTCATGCCCAGCAAGGTCTCTCACTAGTGCATGCCTAAAAATGGTGCCCTGGGCTAGTGCCAATACATGCCCAGGGCACGGCCCCCGGGGGCCTAGCGCATGCCCAGACCTGCACTCGGCCCCAGCGCGCCATGACATGCCTAGGTGGCCGGCCGCCGGCCCAGTGCAAACTCCAGGCCACGATGACCCGGCCTAGTGCTCACCAGACACCGCGGCCCCACTTAGTGCCCCGCCAGACACTCCATCCCGTCTACTGCCGTGGATACATGCCTAGGAACGGCGCCTCGACCTAGTGCATGCCTTGGCATGACGCCTCGGCCTAGTGCATGCCTAGCCACGGTGCCTCGACCTAGTGCCATGCCTAGCCACGGTGCCTCGGCCTAGTGGCATGAAATGCTTAGACACAGTGCCTCCACCTAGTGGATGCCTAGCCATGGTTCCCGCCATCACATGCCTAAATAAGTACCGAATTTGATAACACGAAGTCCCGCGGCGGCATATGGGTGCCGCCGCCCCATGACCCGCCTAAGGAAAAGAGCAAGGTAAAGACGGAACAGGAGCTGAAGTACAAAGCTTGAGTCAAGCACGCATTACTTGAGGGAAGACAAACAGCAACCGTCAGACGCACGCTGGTCGCCACGACATCGCCAGGCTTCGAGGCAGACCAGGCAAACGTACTGCTGGGAATGCCGCCACAGCAGGCTCGGGCGGCAAACCTCCCGATCCGAGCAACAAGGATTCCTGATGTACCCCCAACGAGTCCTAAGCAAGAAGGACTCTTTAAGAGTGGAAGGACTCCTGCATGAAGGACTCATACTGGCGGGAGCATTTTCCCAAAGTGAAGGAATCTCTAGGCTAGTGACTCCAGCGGGAGGGACTTAATCCTTGTGGATTCACAAGATCAGCTACAGTTTCATTCGCCAGTGATTCCTAGCTGAGGGATCGTTGTTGCTGGATTGAAGATTTCAGAGCTGGGAGTATGACTCTTTGTCATAATCAGACATGATGCTCTCAAAGCATCCTATATAAAGGGTCCGGCTTCGCTCACTGGGTTAATCTCATGTATTGAGTCGATCCACTTAAAAACATGTAGCATCCCGAGATGAGATACTTTGTGAAGATTGTCTCAGATTTTAGTAGCTAATAAAATACGAAGCCAGAGAGTGCCCTGTACGCCTTGTGTTCGAGAGAATTGTGAGGCATTAAGAAGACTGGCCTAACGGGTTCCTAGACGCTGCACACGAGCAAAAATAGTGGCGTGTGACACCAGCCATGGTGCCTCGGCCTGGGCCAGCCATGACATGCCTAGGTGCTTTGTCTAGTGCATGCCCGCATATGTGCCTTTGCCTAGTGCATGCCTAGAGACGCTGACTCACACCTAACGCATGCCTGCATTACGGTGCCCTCGCAAGACAACCATGACATGCCTAAGCATGGTGCCTCGCCTTAGTGCATGCCTAGTGTCACACGCCCTATTTTTGGCTCGTGTGCGGCACCTAGGAACCCGATAGGCCAGCCTTCTCAATGCCTCACAATTCCTTGAACACAAGGCGTACGAGACACTCTCCCAACTCGGGATGCCATTAGATACTAAAATACAAGACTTTCTTGCAAAGGCTCCCACATCTCGGGATGCTCTATGCTTTTCTGTGAATCCAACTCCAATACATGAATTAACCAAGTGGGCACGCAAGCCTTTTATATAGGTTGCTCAAAGGCAGTCCTAGTACAAATATGATTAAGAGTCCTACTCTAACTCTAGTCTTCAATCTGGCAAGCCAACGCAATCCTTCGCGCTCTAGAAGTCTCGATTGAATGAAACTCCTATGCACAACCACGCAAGTCCCACAAGGAGTAGGAGTCCTCCTCGCCTAGGAGTCTTTCCCGCTTAGGAGTCCTTCCCGCCTGGGAGTCCTTCCCGCTTAAGAGTAGGAGTCCTTCCCACCTGGGAGTCTTTCCCGCCTGTGTGAGTCCTTCCCGCTAGGACTCCCAGCCGTGCGAACTCGGCTGCACTCGACAGTAGCTCGCGCCCAAGGCTCTTCGCCTATAAATTGTCGACATTCCCTACACCGATTCCGTTTGCTTCAAGTGCCACGCCCGTGCCCCTTAGCCGTGGAGTGCCGTGACGTGCCCACCGGTAGCACATTCCAACCAGATATTTGCTCAGATTTCTCATGTGCGCAGGTTGGGCTCACGCTTTCAGCCTCACGCATAGACTGTGGTTATCTAGCAGGGTCGACAAACCTCCCCACTGGGGAGGTATCCAACGCCCCGCGACTTCTATCGCGCATACCATGATCCGGGTCTTCAAATTGCCATAATGTAGCACCCTTTCCTAGCTTCGCTCACTCGACGGCGCCCCTTTCAATGAATTAAGTACTCATTCACTCGTCTTCCAGCTTGCCCATCTTCCCGCCCTCGCAGATGCCGCAATCTCACAACCTCCGACTCTAACCATAGGTGGGTTCCGCTTGCTCGCACTATATCTGACTGTGGATCACCGTGATAAGGCTTCAAGAAGCTTACATGGAATGTCGAGTGAAGCTCAACCTCTGCAGCTTCAAATAGGTAGCCATTCCCAATACGCCTACAACTTCAAAGGGTCCATCATGTTTCTGAATTAAACATCTTCGAACCGCTTATATCTATCTTTCTTCAGATCCGGCGAGTTGGGCCTTCACCGTAACCATCTCCCTCGTCAAATTCCAAAGGTCTTCCCGCCTTGTCCGCATACTTCTTCATGCCTAGTCGCCTTCTTTAGGGCCGTTTTCGCTTCATCAAGCAAATTGCCGAGACTTTGCAAACTTGTATGCACTCGGGCTCACATCGCAGCCCAGTTAAGTCAAGAACTGAAGACGTCTAAGGGCGTAAGGGCCAAAACCCGATTGCACCTTAAAAGGGTTCATACTGTGGTTTAACTTCGCAAATAGAGGGACAATCAGTTTTTGAAGTTCAACCAATTTTTCAGAGGTTGCCTGGGCTCAGTACTGCACTTTCGCAAAGAGGGATTCGCAAGAATTGGCGTGCCTCAGACCACCGGCCGCTTCAACAACACGATCTCCCCCTCTAGAGATCTGATACGCTCATAGAACGCCTCGGTCATGGTCCGCATCCGGTCATGGAATGACTCCATCTGCCCTCAACTAGCCTTCCTCGAGTCTCCACCATCCACGCAGTGAGTCAAGCAGGACTCCGCGACGGGTCATCCGAGTCGAAAGGGTGGTGCTCGGCCGCCGCCGTGTCAACTTCCAAGCCTCGACACTTCGCGCGCCTATCTCGCTTTTATCCTTGCTACTTGCTCACGCGAACATCAACCATTATCCTTGCATTAGCCATCATCGCCTGACAATTAACCGGCCAATCCCTTTCGCCTCAGGCGGCTCCAGGAACCCGCTGCCGCCCTTCTCACCTCACACCTCCCCTCGAAGGTCCCACATCCTGACGCTTGATGCTTCCTGACAGAACTCCAATACATGAATTAACTAAAGGGCACTAGACCCTTTACATAGTCGCTTCAAAGCCACCCCCAGACAAATACGACTAAGACTCTATCTTAATCTCAGTCTTCAACCCAGTTTCAACGCAATCCTTCCCGCTCTCGAGTCCTGACCGAATGAAACTTCTATACACGTACCACACAAGTCCCACAAGATAGGAGTCCTCCCGCCTAGAGTCTTTTCCCGCCAGAGCCCTTCCCGCCAGAAAGAGAGTCTTTCCCGCCTCGAGTCTTTTTTCTCCCGCCAGAGTCCTTCCCGCTAAAGACCTCCCAGATCAGAGGGAATCCTTTGTCGCACCTTGACAGAAGCCTCGCCGCCTGCTGCCTCCGCCATAAATTCGCCGACATTCCCCACACCGATTCCACTGCCTCAAGCGCCACTCCAGCCCCCTCTGGGTCGGAGGCCGTGACGCCCACTCGTGCGCGTCCCAACCAGATTACTTGTCAGCTTCCTCATGTGCGTGCCGTCGCCAGGCCTCCTGACACTTGTTTCATCTTTGCTCTTGCTCGATTTCCCAGCGCCATGGGGCCACAAGCCCCATGCCGCACGGACTCGTGTTATTTAGTCGAGGGGTCGACACCCCAGACACGGTGGCCTATTGCCGCCATTACGCTTAGGCACAGCACTCTGCCCCATATGCTCAGGCACGCCCTGGGCCAGTGTATGCCTAGGCACAGTGCCTCGACCTAGTGCCATGCCTAGCCATGGTGTATCGGCCTAGTTTTATGACTACGTTTAGATAAGGTTCCCCGGTCTAAGGTTTCATAGACACGGCGTGCTTCCTACTTAGTGTTTCCTAGACACGTGTTCTGGCTAGCTCCATGCCTGAACCACGTCGACTCCAGTTCCATAACACCCTGACAAGGTGCCTCGTCCTCAGGCATGCCTGGGGGACACCTGGGTGATCCCCGCCATTGCATGCCCAAATCCTTCGGCCTGCCATGTCATTCTAGGCAAGGTGGATCTAGCTCGAAGTGCATGCCTAATAAGGTGCCCCACTTATGCCATGACATGCCTAGGCACGACGCCTTGACCTAGTGCATGCCTAGACACGCCGCCTACAGCATGCTTAGGCACTCGCTGCCTTAGCGCATGCCCAGGCACGCTGGCCCTCGGCCTGCGATGCCATGCCATGGTGCTTTGGCTTAGTGCCATGCCGAGACAAGGTGTCATCCTAGTGCTCGCCAGACATCTGCTTCAACCTAGAGCTTGCCTAGACACTCCACACTTCACCTCTAGTGCCATTCCCAGCCACTCCGCACTGGGCCCCAGTGCCATGACATGCGTAGATAGTCTCCTTGGCCTACATGCCCAGACACGTTGACTGCCTAGTCTCCATGACATGCCCAAGGCAGTGCCTCGCCGGCTTAGTGCATGTCTAGGACACTACTCTACCAGTTCCATCACCTACCCAGCACGCCGGCCCAGTGCTCGCTGTATTACGCTTGAGCCTCGGGCCTAGTGCTTGCCTAGACATCTGCCGCCTAGTGCATGCCGACACCGTGCCCGGTCTGGGCCTCGACATGCCCATGCACGCAGCCCCAAACAGTGCCTGCCTACAAAGATACAAGCCCGGCCCGGTGCCATGCCCACCACTATGGCCCCACCAAAGGCCATGCCCAGACAAGGTACCCCCACTTGTGCTTCTGCTCCAGACACTCCGTGCTCGACCTAGTACTCACTCCAGGACAAGATGCCCCTGCCTAGCGCCATCTCTAGCCACTCCGCATTCGTCTGCTTCTCGATGACATGACTGTGAAAGGTGCCTTTGCCTAGTGCATGCCTAGTGTCACACGCCCTATATTTGGCCTCGGTGCTCAGAACCCACAGCCACTCAATGCCTCACAATTATCTTCGAACACAAGATACAAGACTTCCTCAAACTCGTGATTTTATTAGCAACTAAAAATACAAGACTCTCCGGCAAAGGCCCCCACATCTCGGACGCCTATGCTCAGGGATTTAACCCCACAACGACCAACCAAGTGGGCACGTTGTATCTCTTTATATAGGATGCTCAAGGGCAACTTAGTACAAATATGACTAAGAGTCCTACTCTAACTCTAGTCTTCAATCCGCAACTAACGCAATCATCCTCGCACTAGAGTTCTGACCGATTCAAACCTCATATTACACCACTGAATCCTACTAGAGTAGTCCGTCCCGCCTGGGAGTCTTTCCGGCTTAGGAATCGTTCCCGCCTGGGAGTCCTTCCCGCCTAAGTGTCCTTCCTCCTCGGGAACTTTTCGCCTAGGAGCAGAAGTCCCCCCGCATGGGAGTCCTTCCCGCTAGGAGTCCTTCCCGCTAGACTCTTAGCCAGAGAATCCTTGTCGCACTCGGGATTAGGAAGCTACGCCAAGGCTCTTGCCTATATTGGGTACATCCCCCACACTCATTCTGTTTGCCTCAAGTGTCACGTCCTAGGCCCCCTCTAAGCCGTGAGTGCCGTGGATGTACCTAATGTGCGCGTCTCCAACCAGATATTTGCTCGGCTTTCCCTCATGTGCTGGGCTCACGCAGGCCCGAAAGTACTGCTTTCCCCAACTTTACTCGCTATTTTTCCCTTAAGCGAGCCATGGGGCCAAGGCAATACTCATGCCGAATGGGACTCAGAAAGATCTACCGAGTGTGGGTCGACAAACCCTCCCTCACTAGTGGTATTCAACGTTATCATTGACTTCAACCGCGCATACTCAAGGATCCGATCTTCAACCGCCATATCATAGCACCCTTTCCTAATCACCATCGACAGCCCCCTTCCAATGAACTAAGTATCTTGCTCACTGCTCTTCCGTACTCCCCATCTTCCTATCCTGCAGGATGCTTGAAATCTCTTTGTTGAACTCGATTCTAACCATAGGCGGGTTCCGCTTTGCTTCAAGACTCGCCCGCACTAGATCACCTGATAAGGCTTCCAAGAAGCTTATGAAATGCTCGGGTGAAGCTTCAACCTCCCTAAGAGCTTCAACTTGTAGGTCACGCTCCCAATACTTCAACTTCAAAGGGTCCGCTATACTTCGAATCAAACCTCTATGAAACTCCGTTTATATATGATCTTCTTCCGTATCCGAGGAGTTAGGGGCTTCAATAGAACCATCTCCCCTGCTCAAATTCCAAAGGTTCCCCGCCTTTTGTCCAAGATAATACTTCTTCATGCCTACTTGCCTTCTAGGTCGCTCAGCTTCAGTCAAGCAAATCTTTGTCGAGACTTTGCAAACTTGTACGCAGCTCGCCCACGCTTTACGCCCAGTTGCTATGTAACCAAAGACGCCCAAGGGCGTACGTGGTCGAACCCGCTGCTACCTCAAAAGGGCCCACACTGTATCGGCTTCATCGCAGTTGTAGGACAACCACGCAGCCCTCGGTTCCAACCAATTTTTTTCGAGAGGTCACACGGCGGTGCAAGTAATTTTCTAAAGATCTCGATTCACTACCGCCCGACCATTACTAGCGATTTGGCAAATGTAGAACTCGCATTCTCAGACCCCACATCTTGAACAACCAACCCAAAACCTCGTCAGAACCATCTCAATCGGGCCGACCATGTCCTCAAAGCATCCCAAATGTTTAACAACATTGGGTTACAAAGATGCTACACGCTCTTCGCCGACACTCATTCAGGGCTGGGATGTGGACAACGTACTTGGAAAACCTGTCTACCACCACCAAAACTTATCCGAAGCCCTCTACTTTCGGAAACCCACCGATGAAGTCCATCGATACACATAGCCATGGCTTCTCCTAATGGATATATCAGAACTATCCCGCTCTTTCTTCCGCTGTCTTTTCAACTTGACAAACATGACATGTCTCGACATATGCTCGCACGCCTTCTTCTCATGGGCGCCAGACCTTGCTCCGCTTTATATTCAACTTCCGCCTCAAATGCCAATGGATTCCTCTTGCACCAAGACTCCACCTAAGGCCCTCGTCGACGTATTCAGATGCACTTCAAACGACAACTCAAAGTCACAGCCTTGAAACTGCCTCGAGGTGATCGTGACTAGCTGAAGGCAATGGCACTATGCGTCCCTTTCCCACTTCCTCTCTTTTTTCAAAAGGTTTGTGAGAGCACTGGCTACCTTGGAATAGCCCAGTATAAATCTTCTATAGTAGTTTGCTAAGCTGAGGAACGATCGAAGTTCTGTCACCTAGGACGGGGCTGGCCAATCTCAAATTGCTGCCACCTTCGCAACATCCATGCTTATGTCGGACTTCGAAATCAGATGACCCAAAAATTGATCTCGGGTCTCGAAAGCAAACCCACACTTCTCTTTCTTTGACATATAATCGGTTCTCGCCAACCATTACACCATCTCGATATTACCACGCGGATCTTCAGAGCCTGGATGTGATCACTATATCATTCAAGTATACCACCACGAATGAATCCAGAAGTCGACAGACATCATTCATGAGGTTACAAAATGTAGCGGGAGCATTAGTCAAACCAAAAGGCATAACTAAAAATTCAAAGCTTCCATACCGTGTTACACATGTAGTCTTTGCCCTCGTCCCCTTCAGCCATACGCACTTGCCAATATCCCGATCGCAAAGTCTACGGTGAAGTACTTGCCTGTCGAATCGATTGAACAGCTTCACAAAGAAAAGGTATCGTGATACTTCTGTTTTATCGTGACTTTATTCAAGGCTCTAAGAGTACACACACATCCGGCTGCCGCCCCATCTTAAGCTTCTTCTGGAACAAAGATCTGCGGTCTATACGACGCTGAGGGTCGAACTGCACTCGTATCTAGCACCACAATTGCTTCAAACTCTCTCAACTCGCGGGAGTCATTTGATAAGGAGCTCGGGAAGGAGGTCTTCGACTCGCATGAGCTCTATTTGATGATCCGTCGCCTCTTCCGCGGCAAATTTCTGGGCAACCGGAGGCATAACATTGGCAAATCTCCTCAGTTTGGGGGCTATGGCATCTGGCACTTCGACTTGCTTGTCCTGCTTGATCTCGATCATTGCCATGACATATGTGTGCTCACCCTCCCTTAAGCCTTTCTCGAGTCAGGGCGCATAAAGGCCTTCTCCCTTGAAGGTCTCTTAGCGGTCTTCACTGATGTCGACTGCAAAGCATGGTCAGCTCTCATCCATGATCAACAAACATCTAAGTGTGGCAACAAGGCTACCCATTCTGAAGAAAACTTTGCCTAAAATGAAATCAAAATCATCCAAAGGAACACTAAGGAAGTCTATTGTACCATTCTAATCCCCCATTTGAATTGCCATGTTCTTCGCCATACCATGCGTCTCTTGTGCTTTGCTATTTACTGCTTTAAGCTTGATGTCATCTTTAGCGAGCTTCAACCGAAGTCCTGGTCGCTTCCCTTGCTGATACAAAATCAGGTCGCCACTATCTACCAATGCCACAATTTTCTACCCTCCGGCCGCCAACCTAACATACACGTCCTCGTGAGTCAGCTCTCATCGAATGGCATTCAAGAACCCAAGAGGGTATCGCCTTGCAGTGGACTCTCGCCCGCCGTCTTCCCCGCCTTTCGCTTACGAGTGCATTGATCTTCCTTCTCGGGCAATCCTCGGCCGATGGGCCCATTGCGCATAAAGCATCCCGATACCAGAATTTGTGAGGAAGTCCCCTTCTCCCCCACTTTAGCTTGCGTATCCTGCGGCTTCTTCCAACCCTTGCCTCTAGTCTTGGAGGTCTTTGCTTCTGACTTCCGGTTCGACTCTTTGTTTCGCCTTCCCTCGGGGTGGGAGTAGAGGAAGAGGTCACTCGTAGCCTGGATAGGTAGTCCGCCGCTACCATCGGGCTGAGGGCAAGACTCGACACATTGCCTCCTCACCCGGCCAGCCCATCCTGCAACTCTGACAATAAGTTGAATGTTTTGTCGACTTTTGACACGCCCTGATGTCAAGAATCAACGAGCTAAACTCTTTCACATAAGCTCCCGACCGAGCCTGGCCTACTTCACTCTTCAGAAACTCCCTCGCCATCCACGCTGTGTTCATGGGTAAGAACTGATCCTTCAAATTTCTTTTCAAGATCTCCTAACTTCAGCTTGCCGACCGACAAAGATCGGGCCACTGGCCCTAGTCCGCAACCAAAGGTTTGCATCACCTATTAAATACAAAGTGGTTATTGTTACCTATTCACCCACCGATATTCGAGCATCGATGAAGTATTGCTTCATGTCCTGTGAGAGTTCTCCAAGTTGCTGCCCACACACCACCAAAAGGTTTCTGCCTGCATGCGACCTTCGCAAAGAGGCGGATCTCAAGCAGCTCGGGTGTGCCCCCGCGACCACCGCCGCTCAAAGAAAACAATCTCCCCAGATATGATCCGCCTCGAACTCCTAACATGGCCCGCATTCTGTCATGGAATGACTCTATCCGTTCATCAACGGCCTTCTCTCGAGTCTCCATCGATTCACGCTGTGAGTCAAGCAGCAGGACGACATCAACGAGCTGAGTCAAAAGCGGCGGTGTTCCGCCCCGCTTGCTATGCCTATCTCTGCATCAAGCCTGGACACTTGCGTGCCTATCTCGGCCTCTATCCTAGCTACTTGCTTACGCAGCGCATCAACCGTCATTCTCGCTTTAGCCATCCTTGGCTTTGATAGCAAATGTCACACGTCCTATTTTTAGCTCGTGTACGACGCCTAGGAACCCGCTCGGCCAACCTTCTCAAAGCCTAACAATTCTCTCGAACACAAGGCGTGACAACAAGATTCTCCCGCAACTCGTATTTTATTAGCTACCAAATACAAGACCTCTTGCAAAGGCCCCACATCTCGGGATGCCTATGCCTCTTTGGATCCAACTCACAATGAATAACTATGGGCACGCAGCCCTTTATATAGGATGCTCAAGGGCAATCCTAGTACAAATATGACTAAGAGTCCTACTCTAACTCTAGTCTTCAATCCACAAGCCAACGCAATCCTTCTAGCACTAGGAGTCCTGACTGATTAAAACTCCGATACACAGCCACATAAATCCTACTAGGACTAGGAGTCTTCCCGCTTAGGAGTCCTTCACGCTTGGGAGTCCTTCCCGCTTAGGAATAGAAGTCCTTCCCGCCTAGGTCTCCTAGTCAGAATCCTTGTTACACTCCTGATAAGGAAGCCACACCCAAGGCTCTCGCCATATATTGCATATCTCCCACATCGATTTCGTTTGCATCAAGTGTTCATTCTGTGCCCTCTAAGCCGTGAGTGCCATGGGATTAACCATCAGGGCGCGTCCCAACCAGACATTGGCTATTCTTCTCATATGTTGCTCACGCTTTGTGCTTTCGAGCACTTGTTTCCATGCTTTGCCTTGCTCTTTTTCCCTTAGTCAGGCCATGGGGCCAAGGCAAAGGCTCCCATGTCGCATAGAACTCGTGGTTATCTAGTCGAGGGGTCGACACCTAGACTCCGATGACTCCGGCCCAGCGAATGCCCGCACACCTGCCCCTGGGCCCCAGTTCCATGACACACCCAAGCAAAGGCCTCCACCAACCTAGTGCATGCCTAAATGCACTGCCTCGCCGTGCCATGACACATGCCCAGGCACGACGCCTCGACTTAGTGCTTGCCTAGACACCTGCTCTGGGCCAGTGCCGGCCTAGACATCGCAAACCTGGCCTGCTGCATGCCTAGGACACGGTGCTCCTCTACCTAGTGCATGCCTGTAAACTATGGCTCTCGGCCTAGTGCATGCCTAGAAATGATGCCCCGGCCTATCACATGTCAGCCACCTGCCCCCCCGACCCAGTGCCATGCCTAGGCAAGGTGCCCCTAGCCTAGTAAGCTCGCTCAGGACGCGACAAGCTTCTCGACTTAGTGTCACTAGACACCTGCCTCTCAAATTTCGGCTATTCCTAGTCTACTGCATTCAACCTGGGCCCACGACATGCCTAAAAGGTGTCTGACTCTGGTTCATGCCTGCATCCGCTTGATCTCTTAATCTAGTGAATGCTTAGATACCTAAGTGTCTCTACTAGTCCTCCATGACATGCCTAAGAGGTACCTGCTTCTCATTTCAATAAGAGCATGCCTTCATACACTGGGCACTCCACCAGTGCCATGATGTTTGCACCTGCCTCGCCCATCATCCGACACGGTGGACTCTGGCCTAGTGTACGCCTAGACACCTGCTCCTGGCCAAGTGCCATGTCATGCCCAGCATGAGGCCCTTCCTAGTGCATGCCTAAACACCTGCTCCGAATTAGTGCCATGACACGACTCAGCACTCCACGCCTCGTCTCGGGTGCATGTCTAGACACTGCCTCGACCTAGTTCCATGACATGCCCATGCCTGCGTCTTCTACTTCTGTGCATGCCTAGCCATGGTGCCTCGCCCAGCGCTCTCTAGACATGGCGCTTCAGCCTAGTGCTTGCCTATACATGATATCTCGGCCTAGTGCCATGCCATGCCTAGGCACGGTGTCTTGCCCTATTGCATTCCTAGATACGGCGACTTGGCCTAGTGCATGCCTAGACACTGTGCCTCGGCCTAGTGCCATGTCACGCCCATGCGCTTCGCCAAGGCATGCCTAAACACCTGGCCCTCGAATTAGTGCCATGACATGCCTAGACACGACGCCTTCGGGCCTGGCATGCCTGCACACCTGCCCTCGACCTACCGCTTCTCGACATGCCCAGGCTCGCGGCCTCACCCAGTGCATGCCCAGACACCTGCCCTGGCCTAGTGCCATGTCACGCTTAGCCAAGGTGCCTCACCCAGCGCACGCCTAAACATGGTGCCTCGAATTATTGTCATGATTACGCTCCAGGCACGACGCCCGTCCAGTGCACGCCCAGACACTCCGCAGCCCGACCTGGGCCATGACATGCTTAGCACGACGCCCCGGGCCCCACCGCATGCATAGGCACGTTGCTCCTCACCCTAGCGCCATGCGTAGGCTAATTCCGGCGGCCCTGGGCTTAGCGCCATGACATGCCCAGCAAGGTGCCTCAAGATAGTGCATGCCCAGGCACGCTTGCCCTGGTCAAGTGCATGCCTAGACACGCCTCTGGCCAGTACGTGACATGCCTAGGAACTGCGCCTCAACTTAGAGCATGCCTAGGCACGGCGCCTCGACCTAGTGCATTCCCCGGCACGACGCCCTACTTCTAGTGCATGCCTACCACTGCGGAGCCTAGTGCAATGCTTAACCATAAGCAGGCTCCGCCTCTACGACATGGCATAGGCATCTGCTTCGATCTAGCGCATGCCTAGCCATGGTTCCGTCAGTGGCATGCCTAGACATGGTGCCTAGACTCGTACATGCCCAGTGACGCGCCCTACTAAGGCTACGATTATGTCTAGAAAAGGTGCTCTACTCAGGCATGCTAGACATGGTGACTCGCCTAGCATGCCGGACACACCCGTCTGCATGACATGCCTAAGCAAGGTGCCCCACCTAGTGCATGCCCAGACACGCCATCAATCCTTACCAGGCCTGGGATTCTGGTAAGCTCTGTCAGTCAAATTAAGCCACAGCTCCACTTCGTGTTGCCCTTCACAAACTTTTAAATTTTAAATTTTTGCGACCTCTACTTCCTGAACTCAAAACTTTGATTTCATAAGGTGCCAATGAGTCCTAAAGCAACATTCGTTGGATCCTGGTTGACATCGCTTATGGTTTAGACTAGGATGGTATCCCGATCGCTCTCTAGCCCCCAAATTTTGTTCTTGACACGAAAACATTTCGCAAATGCTTTTGCAATGTTCGTCTTTCATAAATCCAAGAATTTCACCTCGACTATGAAATACTTAATGCCCCCGATCGCTCCTTATATTCATTACTCCGATCCCGAAGGCCAACACAATAGGACCGAAATCTTATGATGTTATCCCATGCTAATGTATCCATAGCGTAAGCTTGCTTTGAGCTCTCTAATTTCTTCAAAGTAACAGCACTGGAGGCACGACCTAGCCAGTTAAGACCAGGAGCGCATCGCTAGTAGAAGGGACAAGAGGACCGGTGCACACTATAGGAAGACCGATCGATCCATCCCAAAGTCCAACTACGAGCTTTTTAAATACAACTAAAATATACGCTATTGGAGCTGGAATTACCACGACTGCTGGCACCAGACTTGCCTTCCAATGGATCCTTGTTAAGGGATTTAGATTGTACTCATTCCAATTATTAGACTCAAAGAGCCCGTTATTGTTATCTATTGTCACTTCCTCCCTGTCGTGATCAGGTAATTTACGCTACCGTCGCCTTCGATGGTAGCCGCTTTCTCGTGCTCACTCTTAATCGAACCCTAATTCTCCGTCACCCGTTAATACCATGGTAGGTGTCACACGCCAAAATTTTCGGCCCCAATGCGTGCGGCTTCTAAACCGTGCTAGACCAGCCTTCTCTCGATCAATCCACTCTCAAGGGATTGTCCTCGACTTTATTATAGTCGATCCATCACATGTCGAACGCCTAGATCTCGCAAGGCACCGACCCGCTTAACCCTACAACGTATCTCCTCGACACAATCGCTCGCTTTGCACATCCGCGCGCCTCCGTCTACATCGACCGCAGACCGCTTCTATGACAAGTGCCTCCCCGACCTTCTACTGACCCCCTGGGCACAACCGCCCGAACACCAACCGCCCCGGGTAACTTGCCCGCGACCGCTCAAGATCCGTGATCTCAATGGTCCTCTAGCATGCCTGGCGCGTAGGCTCGAGGCCCGCACGCCGCCGCGGCATTACGCCGCCACTGGGCTTCACAAAAGCGGCGTCTCTAATATTGCGGCGCTAACCTCCGCTCCGGGCTCCGTGCTCACGCGCCACTGATACGCTAGCATCGGCTAAGGCTCATAACAAGGAGTGATACCTCCGAAATGATCTCAATCATTCGACACCACTTACTTAGTGCATGTCTTTGTGCACAGCACTACGGGCCCCCTCTCGCTCGACATCCGGCCATCCTTGCGGGTCCATGCCGTCAAGGTAGGAACTTCTTCGCTTTCTAGTTCCCGCTTCGCCTCATCCGCTCGTTCAATAACATGCCTGCCGAAGGTCTCAACGACACACGGGCAACAACATACATCTCGACACCAATCCTATCTACCCCTTCACAGGATCTGACCGGGGTTTCGCCCTACCCCGGGCCTCATTGTGACGGGGCTCCAGCCGACTAGCTTGCGTAGGTAGGCCAACACTCGCTCATAGTCCCTCATCATTTTAATGCCTAACTCGCTCCTAAGCACTGGCCTTACCCAAGGTGGTCCCGCCACATACCCATGCACTCCCTCTGAAGCTTTGAAACCACTCATTAAGCACATCTACTGACATCCCAGTCCTCACAGACTCACATCACGCACAACCCTCAATCAACACATTTTCTCCCTAGCGCACTCTCCATTGTCCCATTTCTATTAAAGCGCATTTGTGTAACAAAGAGGGGCCACCATCCTTACCATCGAAAAGTTGATAGGCGTATATTTGAATGATGCGTCGTTTGCAAGATGGCCTCTCGCGATCCGTCGAGTTATCTTTGAATCATCGCAGCACCCGGCATAGCTCCTGGTCTTAATCTTTTTATCTAATAAATGCATCCCTTCCGGGAGTCGCTCTGCTGTGCACGTATTAGCTCTAAAATTACACTTAAGTATCCGTAAGCTTCCGAATTACGCATTCCCTCCAAAGCTCAGCCACTTGATTAGCCCCAACTGTTTGTGACTCTTCCAACAGTCATGACTATTGGTGTTGGGCCATGGGTTTGCACCCTCCCATGTGGCTCAGCCCATCTCAACCCCATCTCATCAATGTACTCAAAGTTAGCCCTAATGTCTCCCGCCTCGGTCTGAAACTCACGCACCGCCCATGTGCGATGCTCTATGTGCGCAGCCCTCGTAAGGGCTGGGTCTGGCGTTGCCCTCGTGTGCATCAGCTCGCGCTCGCCTAGCGGGCCGTCAGGCGAAATGGTTACGCGCCGGGCTCCTGCCGCCGCCTCGCGCCAGCCCGTCGCCGCCAGGCGCTTCCGCCCGCGCGCAGACCTCGCACGCCGCTCGCCGTGCTCCACGCCCTTCTTACTGCGGCTACGCCACCGCGCCAGGTGAGCTGCCCTCCCGGCGCCGTGTGCGCTGCTTGCCCCGCGCCCGCCCACCCGCCCGTCCCGCGAGGGCGCTCGTCCTACGCACCTGTGCGCTCTGCCTGCGCACTATGTGCTGCCTGCGCACTGTGAGTGCTTTGCCTGCACACTATGCGTGCTGCCTTCCGAGGCACGGACATCGGACCGGGTCGCGACTAATTCCTTCCAACCACCCTCTTCCCTCCTAGTCCCAATGGGCGTAGGGCCAACCCATGGGACTTTGTCTCATTCGGTCTAGTTTGGGAGGGGTTAACAAACCCACCCCCTCTAGCTGATGTCGACGCCCTTATCGACTTGTTCTTGAGGTACTCCCAAGACTCGCTCAACCGCCACGTAGTCACATCTCTTTCCCATGTATCCTAAAAAATTTCCTTCTTTTCCACCTCCGCACCGTCGCTACTGGTCCAGGCAGGACTTGTTTGCCGAGAACTTTAACTCTAAACCCAAGAGTTTGAACTTCCACCTAAAACTTCACAGGAATCGCACTTATCACCGAGCAATGTCTTTCGGCAATCCAAAGTATCTCACAACATTGCTGAAAAATAGTCTGGCTTCTTCTTCCACGGGACATGCTTCCGATGCAGGTATGAACACTACATATTTTGAAAACCGATCAACAATCACAAAGATGGATTTATGATCACTCACCTTTGGAAACCCGCAAATGAAATCCACGGAGATCCGCCAATGAAATCCATGGAGATGCTTTCCCAAGGCTTATCCGGTATGGGGAGTGCCTGCAAAGAATACATGTTCTCTTTCTCTCCGTTCCTGTCTAGTCAGTACACTAGGGCAAGATCGCACGTACGCCTGTACATCATCCCCCATCTTAGGCCAGTAGTCGGACCTAGCCAACAAAGCTAGAGTCCTTTCTTCCCCAGGATGGCCTGCCCATTTAGTGTCATGGGTCTCCCTCAGTAACTCCTTCCTGAGATTTCCTGCTGGGACATACAACCTACCACCCTTAGCAACAAGGAGCTCATCCTCTATCCAATACTTTCTATTCAGGCCATCACGAACCTACTGTCTCAACTTCTCATAACTCGTGATCCGACCCTAGCAATACTTTGATCCTATTTCATTAAAATTTGACAACTCTCGACAGAAAGGAAGAATAAGCAATTACCTCCTCGGCGACCTGCATCTCACACCACGCGAAGCTTCCGCCTATGCACCAAATAAAGTTGAAATATGCTAGGAATTCTTGCCATTAAGCTTGCTTGGCACTCAACTTCTTCTGAGAAATGAAGAAGCGTGTTAATCCACATTGTTCAAGGATCACTCACAAACATGCAAGCACTCAAAGAAGTAATACTCGCCATTACTCGCAGTAATGAATCACTTGGCGGTCATTTCCTTCTCTATGTGTGCCGTGACCGTTGCTCAGACCATCCAACTTCCCGCTTCAAAGGCAACCGGGTGTTCTTCCGCACTAGATTCCGCCCCAAAGCTCTATCCGAGGCATCCTGCTTCAGATTTCAAATGGCAACCTGTGTTAGGCAACCGGTTGACCTGGCCTGAGGACATTGCGCTTTCTCAACTCATCAAAGGCTACTGACACTTGTGAGCTCCATTCCAATTTCTCGATCTTTTCTTCTCAACAAATCAAGGGGCGCCACCCATCTTTGAGTACCTTATGAACCGGCTTGTAGTAATTAGCTAACCCGAGAAATGAACACAGTTCTTTCAGCTTAGATGGCTTCGACCATTCCCTGATTACGCGAACCTTATTCTCATCCATCTCTATTAGCCCTCACCGATCTCAGGCCCTAGAAGGTGATCTGCCTCTACACAAACTCACACTTCTCCTTTTTTACAAAGAGTATGTTTTCCCTCAGTTTCTGAAACACTAAACTCAAATGCTTTTCATGCTCTCGAAGGGACTGACTGTAAATAACAATGTCATCGAGATACACCACAACAAAAGCATCAATATAATAAAAAAATGACATCATTCATAAGATTACAAAAGGTTGCCGGGGCATTAATGAGTCCAAACGGCATTACCAGAAACTCGTATGCCCCATATCGAGTTACACAAGTTGTTTTCCTTCATCACCTTCGCAATCCGCACCGCTAATATCCCGATCAAGGTCCAGCCTTTGTGAAATAAGTGGTCTTAGAAAATTGGCCAACAATTACGCTAGTGGGGATTGAGTACTTATTCTTTATAGTCGCTGGTTCAGCCTCAGAATCAATGCACATCCGGGCCGAATCTCTTCCTACTTTTTCGAACAAAGACTGTGCGCTCATACGAGGCTCAAGAAGCTACCGGATCGACCTGCATCCAACAACCCTTCGCCTGCTTCTCAATTCCAAGAACTCACAGGGACATCCGCAGGGCAAGTACGTGGGCTCGACTCCTGATCAACTCAATCCGATGATCAATGGGCGCCGAAAGTGGGCAACCCTCGGGTATTGCTACCGCATCACATCAAAGAATTCATGTAAAGAATCCAATTTATCGAGTCCGACCCCACGGTCCGTCCCTCTTTTATTTCAACCAATGCAAAGAACATATGCTCAGAGTCTTGTTTCAACTCCTTTTTTCACCGAATGGCGCATAACAATTTCGTTGTCGGGCCCTTCCTACTATCAGCTTCCCAGATCGCTTCGCACAAAGCATGACATGTCTTCTTTCCAAAATATTAGTCCTCCGGCTGTGGCAAATGTGGCTGCCCTGGTTTTTAAAAAGAAGTCTGGCCACCAAGAATTAAGTCAAAATCATCCAAAGGACACATAATAAGTTGGCATTTACTCCTTCCACTGCTGACCCTGAATGTGACATTCTGGCAACTCCTGGATCTTCCGAGTCTTTACTATTCACTCGCTTGATTTGATCGGGGTGTCTTCCTTCAGGTTGAGACCTAGTCTTTTTGATTCTCTATTGGCCACAAAATTGTGGGTCACGCCGCTGTCCACCATAACTTTGACCCGAACACCATTCACCAAAGTTTCTACAAACATCAAGGACTTTGGAGCGGTGGTCTGACCACATATCACATTCAAGAGTTATAGAGGATTGACTCTTGAAGGACCTTCATTTGAATCGCACTGCCTTGTCATCCCCTTGACCAAGGTCAAAGCTTTTCTCTCGGGGGCAATCACTGAGTCTCATGGGGCCATCGTAGACAGAAACAACCAATAGGTTCGTTTCGAGGTCACCTGCCTTCGCCACCCTTCTCTCGTTGGCTCGTGACTACGCATGTTCCCAAATGGCCTTCCCCTTCTGATTCTTCCATCTTGCCTTCGCGGATTCTTCCCCTCAAATTTTGCTTTCTTTGCTTCCCCTCGGCTTGCCTTACCGGGCAGAGCCGCACTAACACCCACCTCAGCCTACTGCATTAGCTAATGTTGCCATAGCAACGGAGATCCGACTTCCTCTCGCTCCGCAATTCAATTTGCTTCATCCTCGAAAGCCGCATGAAATTGAATAGCTTGTCATCATCGACATTGGCTTTTTGATGTCACATCAAGGAACTCGAAATCTCGACGTAATCCTCACTCGCCCAGCCGCTTCAGGCGCTTCCAATGACTCGTACATCCATGAAGCATTATCGGGAAGGAATTGGATCTTTTGATCTCCTTCTAAGAGTCTCCCGTTGCAACTGCGGCCCTACCGTACTCTTTGTCATCCTCCACCCAGTCCACACCATAACTTAGCATCACCTGCAGGTACATGCTTAGCGATTCGACTTCACCATCGTGGTCATGAGCACTTAAAATCGCTTCCATGTCCCAGCGAGTTCTCCAACTTTTGCATTTCCTCGACTCCCACTCGAATCCTTTCTTCGCCTGAACTCCGACTCAGAGGGCATCCGATGCAGCAGGAGGCACCTCACAGAATCTCTTCAGGACCGCCAGCATCTTCCGACAGGGATTACAATTTGGACCCCATGTCCTCTCCCAAATTTTGAAAAGCGGCCCTCAGGTTCCTTATCTTTTCCCCAACAAATTCCTCATTCTGTTCAACCAAGTGGTGTTGAATTGCAACATCATTCCGCATGCGATCCACCCATTTGAGGCCACAAGGTCTCCCCCATCGGGCCATTCTCCTCCCAACAATTGTTCCAAGCGTGCTGCCCTCTCCTTAAGGGTCTCACCGCCCATTTCATGGGCTCGATACCAACCACAATCTAAAAATCCAACTATCGATTGCCTCTGGGTGTCTCTGCTTCCTAAGACTCCTCTTAGACAACCTTACCTAATCCGCTCAAATACCAACAATAAGCACAAGCAACAAAAGGAATTTCGTGGGTCCGATACCAACCGTCACACCCAAAATCCAACTATCGATTTCATCTCTAAGTGCGCTCTAAGACTCCTTAGACAACCTTACCCCAACTGCTCAAATACCAACAATAAGCAAAGCACAAGCAACAAAGGAATTTCAGGGGTCTCAACCCAACTCGCTTCTTCATTAACAAGGCACCTTACAAAATCGCTTCGCTACAAAGACATGAATACACAACCCTTAGGCTTTCCTTACAAAAACTGGACATACACTATACAAATGAACCAACCAACCTTTTGTAAGGTTGATGCACCGTGGCTAGGCATGACACTAGGCTGATGCATCGTGGCTAGGCATGATAGTAGGCTGATGCACCGTGGCTAGGCATGGCATTAGATCGAGGCACCTGCCCAGGTCAAGAGACTAGGCCGGCATCGCGTGTTTGTGTTACGCACTAGGCCGAAAGCAACCTTGTCTAGTCATGTCATGGCACTGGGGCCGAGGCACCTAAGTTCAGGCATACACTAGGCCGAGTCACCGTGTCTAGGCGTGCACTAGGTCGAGGCATCTTGCCTAGGCATGTACTGCACTTGAAAATGGCATCGCTTGAAAGTGACGCACTGCGCCGAGTCACCGTGTCTAGGCATACACTAGGCCAAGTTTCACACGCCATCTTTTTGGCTCAGGCGGCGCCTTAAGATCCCGTTTGGGCCGCCTTCTCAATACCTCACCCTCGAACACACGCCATTTTAAGATTCTCCCCAACTCGCATTTTATTAGCTACTAAATACAAGACAATCTTCGCAAAGGCTCCCTACATCTCGAGATGCTCTATGCTTTTCTGTGGATCCAACTCTAGTACATGAATTAACCAAGTGGGCACGTTGCACTTTATAAAGGATGCTCATATAACCAGATAATAATGACTAACAATCTACCTAACTCTAGTCTTCACTCGTAAAGCCAATGCAATCCTTCCCGCTCTAGGAGTCCTGACTAAATGAAACTCCTATACAAAGCCACACAAATCCCACAAGGAGCAGGGAGTCCCCGCCAGAGTCTTTCCCACCTAGAAGCCTTCCCGCCCAAAAAGTCCTTCCCGCCTGTGAGCTCCTTCTGGGGAGTGTGAGTCCTTCCCCGCCTGGAGTCTTCCGCCAGAAATTCTTTCGCTTAGTACCCTTAAGTCGCAGGAATCTTTGTTGCACCCGATTAGGAAGTCACGCCCAAGGTCTCTCTGCCTATATATTGCTGATATTTCCCACACTGATTCCGTTTGCCTCAAGTGCCACTCCCTGCACTCTCTAGCCGCGGAGTGCCGCGGATGCCCACTTTACACGCCTTAACCGGGATTACTTGCTTGCCTCCCTCATGCGCTGCTTGTCTACGCTTCAGGCCTGAAAGCACTTCGTTTCCCCATCTTCGTCTTTGCCTCGGATTCCTTAGCGGGCCATGGAGCCAAGGCGCCCCTCATGCCGTAGACGGACTGTGTTATCTAGTGGAGGGGCTGACAAACCCTCCCCCACTAGAGGTATTCAACATCCTCGTTGACTTCAACCGCGCATACTCAAGGATCTGATCTTCAAACTGCCATAATGTAGCGCCCTTTTCCCAACTTGCCTCACTGACAGGCGTCCCCTTCCAATGAATTAAGTATTCGGTCCACTTGTTCTTCCAGTTCCCCATCTTTCTATCCTGCAGGATGCTTGCCATCTCTTTCCTGAACTCGACTCTAACCATAGGCGAGTTTCGCTTTGCTTGCACTCTGTCCGGACTAGGATCATTGTGATAAGACTTCAAGAAGATTACATAGAATGTCGGGTGAAACTTCAACCTCTCTGGTAGCTTTAGTTTGTAGGCCACATTCCAAACACGCTTCACAACTTCAAAGGGTCCATCATATTTCGGAATCAAACCTCTCTGAACCAAGTATCTGATCTTCTTCCAGATCTGAGGAGTTAGCTTCAACAGAACCATTTCCCCTTGCTCAAATTCCAAAGGTCTCCTGCCTTTGTCCGCATACTTCTTCATGCGTCTACTTGCCTTCTTTAGGCTGTCTCTGGCTTCATCAAGCAAATCTTGTCGAGACTTTGCAAACCTGTATGCAGCTGGGCTCACGCTACGTCCAGGTTGCTCAGTAACTAGTACGTCCAAGGGCGTACATGGCTGGAACCCGATTGCTACATCAGTCCCTTGTGAGTCGCCTCGGCTCGCATTGTATTCAACAACTCAAGAGGGTTGGCTCTTGTAGGGACCTTTACCTCACTATCTTCCCGGCTCTTCTACTATGAGCGCATCGAGCCCTTCTCGGGCAATCCGCTCGATGGCCCATCACGATAAAGCAACCCCGACCGCCCGGGTAGCTTGTGAGGAAGTCCCTTCTCCCCACTCGCTTGCACACCTCCGCGCTTCTTCCAACCCGTCGACTCGGAGGTCTTTTGCATCTGATTGCTCGACTCTTTGTTCGCCTTCCCTTTGCGGGGAGTAGAGGAAGAGGTCACTTTAGTCCGACAGCGCTGATCGCCGCATGGCCGAGGGCTAGTCTTCGACACCTTGTCGCCTCGCTCGCTGGCCCATCCTGCAACCTGCCATGAAGTTGAACAGCCTTGTCGACTTCGACATGTCCTTGATGTCAAGGATCAACGAGCTAAACTCTTCACGCCTTCCGACCGAGTCCGTCTCGCTCGCTTCTTCGTGAGACTCCTCGCCATCCACGCTGTGTTTGTGGGTAAGAAATGATCCTTCAGCTCATTTTTCAAGATCTCCTGCTCGATCTGGTCGCCGCCAGCAGCAGATCGCCGCTTTGGTCCGCCACCAAAGCTTTGCATCACCTATCAAATACATAGTGGTTATCGCATTTGTTCACCCACCTAGACTGGTAGCAAATGATGAAGTATTGCTCCATGTCCCGCAGGAAGTTCTCCGTCTTCGTGTTCCGGCACGCCACCAAAGGCCCTGAGCTGGGGTGCATCAAGACCTCGCAGTGAGGCTGATTCAGCAGCCGGGTGTGCCCCGCACCACCGTCGCTTCGGAAGAATACAATCTCCCCTAGAGATCTCGATCCGCTCCTCGAACTCCTACATGGTCCGTATCTCGGTCATGGAATGATCGATCCGTCTTCAACGACCTTCTCTGAGTCTCCATCGATTCACGCTGTGAGTCAAGCGCCAGGACGACATCCGCGACGGAGTCGAAGGCGGCATTCGCCCCGCCTGTCGCGCCTATCTCCGCCGCGCCCGGACACCCTGCGTGCCTACCTCGGCCTCTATCCTTGCTACTTGCTCACGCAGCGCATCAACCGTCATCCTCGCGTTAGCCATCCGTGGCTCGATACTCATCACACACGCCTCTTGGCCGCAGACGGCGCCAGAACCCGCTAGGCCAAACCCCTCAATACCTCACACCCTCCTCGAACACAAGGCTTACGAGGCACTCTCCCCAACTGGTATTTTATTTGCTACTAAAATACAAGACAATCTCGGCAGCTGCCCCCACATCTCGAGATGCCTCTTATGCTTTTCTCGTGGATCCAACTCCAAAGATATGAATTAACTGCGGGCACGTTGCACTTTATGGAGAGATGCTCATGGCAATCCTAGTACAATAATGACTAAGAGTCCTACTCTAATTCTAGTCTTCAATCCAGCAAGCCAACGCAATCTTTCTCGCTCTAGGAGTCCTGACTGAATGAAACTCCTATACACAGCCACACAAATTCCACAAGGAGTAGGAGTCCTCCTGCTCTAAAGAGCCCTAGAGTCCTTCCCATTGGGAGTCCTTCTAACTCCTAGGAGTCCAAAATTCGCCGGGAGTCTTTCTTTTCACGCCAGAGTAGAGTCCTTCCCGCCTCTGGGAGTCTCTCCCGCCCCAGGGAGTCCTTCCCCGCTTAGGACTCCTTAGGGTCAGAGGGAACTTTGCTGCACCCGGATTAGGAAGCTTGCTTCAAGGCTCTCCTCGCCCATATATCAATAAATTCTAACACCGATTCCGCTACTAAGTGCCACGCCCTGTGCCGCTAAGCCGTGAGGATGTACCACCGCTTGCGCCCTAACCAGACATTTGCTCGCTTCCCTCATGTGCGTGCCGTCTCACGCTCCGTGCCTCCGAGCACTTGTTTCCCATTCGCCTCGCCGACCCCCAGCGCAATGGGGCTAAGACGCTCATGCCGCACGGGACTCATGTTATCTAGTCGAGGGGTTGATACCAAGCCACCTTGTCTAGGCATGTTCTCGCACTCGGGTCGGCGGCACCGCGGTGCCCAAAGTGCCACTGCATCAAGCATCATGTCTGTAAGCACAGCCGAAGAACCTGGTGTAGGTATGTCATGGCTTAGCCAAGGCACCGTTTGTAGGCATGGGACTGGGCTGCGGAACCGTGCCTAGACATGCACTAGGCCGAGGTATCTTTTTTGGGCATGTCATGGCACAAGGCCGAAGCACCTTGTCTTGGCATGTCTTGGCATGTCAAGGCACTAGTTAAGGCACCGCGGTTCAAAGTACACACTAGGCTTCGACAATCGCGGTTCCAGTATTCACTAGACGATGGGCACCTGTCTAGGCATGTCATCGCACTGACTGGAGGCACTGGCGCACAGGCTAAGACTAAAGTCGGCGTATTCATGTCTGTGCAAAGATTAGGTCAAGCACCGTGTTTAGGCAAGCACTACAAAAAGTCGGTAGTTCTTGTCTAGGCATGTCATTGAACTAAGCGGAGGCACCATGGCTAGGCATGACACTAGGCCGATGCACCGTGGCTAGGCATGACATTAGAACGAGGCATGGTGCCTAGGCATGCACTAGGCATAAGCACTGTGTCTAGGCATGCACTAGGCCGAGTCACCGTGTCTGCATGCAACAGCCTAAAATCTGCTCAGGTATGTCATCGCACTCAGCCCAGTACGAAGGTTCAGGCATGCACTAAAGCCGAGGAACCTTGCCTGTCATGTCACGGCACTAGCCGAGGCAATCGTGTCTAGGCACGCACTAGGTCGAAGCCCTTTATCTATAGGCAGAACAAGGCCAAGAAACCTTTCTAAGCATGTCATGGCACGAGGCTAAGCACTGTCTAGGCAAGTACGACCAGGCCGAGTCACCGTGTCTAGGTATGCACTAGTCGAAAGCAACAATGCGCCAGTACGCATTGCCGAGTCACCGTGCCTAGGTAGGTCATGCCACTAGGCCGAGGAATCGTGTCTAGGTACGACTCGGGCCGGCGCTTCACAGATGTCACAAGATTGTGCCAGGCAGACCGTGTTTGTGCATGCACTAGGTCGAGTCATCGTGGTCTAGGCATGCACTGTGCCAAGGAACGTTGTCTCGGGCATGTCATGGAATTAGGTCGAGGCACCCTGCCGTGGCATGGCATCTTCAGGCCGAGTCACCATGTCTAGGCATACCAGCCAAGGCACCTTCTAAGCATGTCATGGAATCCAGCCGAGGAACCGTGTTAAGGCAAGCACTAGCCCGGGCGGACCATGTCTAGCAAGCACCAAACAAGAACCTTATCTATGTAAGTTACGGCACTGCGCTCAGACACCGCTGAAAGTACGATATCAGCCTGAGGCACTGGCCTGTGACAAGTCATGGCATTCAGCTCGAGGCACTGTCTAGGAAAGCACTGCACCGAGGCACCTTGTCCGTGCATGTCATGGCACTGCGGCCGCAGGCACCGTATAGGCATGCATCAGTCGAGGCATCTTCTTAGTCTTGTCATGGCATCAACAGGTACCGCGTCTAGGTTTCAAGACTCAGCCGAATCACCGCGGTCTCGCATGCATCGGTCGGCGCATCCGCCGCACTCAGTCGGTGACACCGCGTTTCAGCATGCGCAGCGAAGACACCTTGCTCAGGCATGTCATGCGGCACTAGGTCGGAGGCACCGCGGTCCGCATCTCGGGGGCGAAGACACATTGTCTAGCATGTCACGCGACCAGATCGAGCAATCGGCTAGCATGACACTAGCCGGCGCACAATGTCCGGCATGTCATGGCACTAGGCCGTGGGCACCGTGTCTAGGCAAGCACTAGGCCGAAGCACCATGTCTAGGCGCTAATTCAAAGTCAAGAACCCATCTAGGTATGCCATGGCACTAAAGCCGAGGCACCGCTTCTAGGCATGGCAACCGGGCCGAGGTATCAGGCCTAAGCATGCACTTGTCCGAGACGCCTGCCTTAGGCATGTCACGGGCACTGCGCCGTGGCACTCAGCCTAGGAAAGCACTGCATCGGAGGCACCTTGTTCAGGCATGCCATGACCCAGCCGAGGCACCGCGGTCTAGGCCAAAGAAGATTGTGCCAAGGCACCGCGGTTCGCATGCACCGCCGAGGAACCTGTCTACGCATGTCATGGCATCAGCCGAGACACCGTGCCCAGTAATGCAAGAGGGGTCGAGTCACCGTGTCTAGGCATGCACTAGACCGAGGCATCTTGCCTAGGCATGTGTTAGTAGTACGAGGCACCGTGTCTAGGCAAGCACCAGGCCGAAGCACCATGTCTAGGCAAGCACTAAGCCGAAGAACCTTATGTAGATATGTCATGGAACTAGCCGAGGCACCATTTCTAGCGCTCGTGACCAGTCGATAAGACCATTTCTAGCTCGGTGACTAGACGAGGCATCTTTTCAGCATGTGATGCCATTGCGTTTGAGCACCGTGTCTAAGAAATTCTGCATCGAGGCACCTTGCCTAGGTATGTCGGAGAATCAGTCAGTGTCTGTTTCAGCATTGGCACTCGGCCAAAGCACCATATCTATTCATGCACTAGGCCGAGTCACCGTGCGCGCAGAACAGCGGCGCACCTCGTTTTTATTCCCATAAGCATTGCACCAGTCGGCGCGACCGCGATCACAGTGGGGGACGGCCGAGGCACCATGTCTGGGGAAAGCACTGGGGATTTAAGCACCGTGCTCGTGCAAGCACTCAGTCGAGGCACCTTATTTAGGTATGTCATGGCGCCCAGTCGGTGCGCATCGCGGTTCAAGCATGGCATCGGGCCAAAGCACCTCCTCGCCAAGGCATGTCTTCGCACTAGCCGAGGCACGTTAAGTTCAAAAGATACACTCAGCCGGAGTCATCGCGGTTCAGGCAAGCATTAGGTCGAGGCATCTTGCCTAGACATGTCTTGGCATTAGGCCGAGGCACTGTGTCTAGGCATGCATAAGGCCTAGTCACCATGTCTAGGCATGCACTAGGCCAAGGCACCTTGTCTAAGCATGTCATGGAACCAGGCCGAGGAACCGTGTCAAGGCAAGCACTAGCCTGAAGGACCAAGTCTAGGCAAGCACTAGGCCGAAGAACCTTATCTATGCATGTTATGGCACTAGGCCGAGACACCGTTTCTAGGCATGACATTAGGCTGAGGCACCTTGTCAAGACAAGTCATGGCACTAGGTCGAGGCAATCGTGTTCAGAAAGCACTGCACGAGTCACCTTGTCCAGCAAGTCACGCACTCGCCGGCGCAACTGTATAGGCACGCACTAAAGCCGAGGCATCTTTCTTAGTCTGGTTACGGCACTAGCCGCGGTTACGCTTGTCTAGGTATGCACTGTGCCGAGTCACCGCGTGTTCCTGGCATGCATCGTGGGCCTAGCATCCGTCAGCACTAGGCCGAACACCACGCTTAGAATTATAGAAGGGCAATTCTAACAGGCATGTCATGGCCTACAGTCGATATGACCGCGGTGAGTTCAGGCATGACCTGTAGTCGAGTCACCATATCTAGGCATGCACTAAGTCAAGGCACCTTGTCTAGGCATTTCATGGCACTAGGCGAAGGCACCGTGTTTAGGCATGCACTAGGCGAAGTCACCTTGTGTAAGCATGCACTAGGCCAAGGCACCTTGTCTAAGCATGTCATGGAACTAGGTCGAGGAATTGTGTCTAGGCAAGCACTAGCCTGAAGCACCTTGTCTATGCAAGCAGTAGGCTAAAGAACCTTATCTATGTATGTCATGGCACCACGCCGAGGCACCATTTCTAGGCATGGAATTGGGCTAAGGCACGTTGTCCAGGCATGTCATGGCACTAGGTCGAGGCACCGTGTCTAGGTAAGCACTAGACCGAGGCACCTCATCCAAGCATGTCATGGCACTAGGCCGAGGCATCGTGTCTATGCATGCACTAGGCCGAGTCACCGTGTCTCCACTAGGCGAAGACACCTTGGCTAGGCATGTCATTGCACCAGACGAGGCACCGCGGGCTAGGCATGGCACTAGCTCAGGTACCACGGTTTAGCATGTCATGGCACTAGACGCAGGCACCGTGTCTAGGCAAGCAAGAGTCAAGCACCATGTCTGTGCAAGCACTGTAGCCAAGATCCTTATCTAGGTATGTCATGACACTAAAGCCGGTGCACCGCTTCTTAGGCATTTAAGGAAGGGGTCGAGGCACTATGCCTAAGCATGCACTCGTCGAAGGCCTTGTCTAGGCATGTCATGGCACTAGGCCAGTAAGCACCGTGTTCAGGTGCCACTGCACGCGCACCCTTGTCTAGGCATGTCATGGCCCAGTCGAGCACCGTGCCCAGCGTGGGTACTGCACTCCAGGCACCGTGTCTCATGCTCTGTGCCGAGGCACCTTGTTCCAGGGCATGTCACGACACTAGGCCAAGGGCACCGTGTCTCGCACGCATTAGGCCGAGCGACAGTTGTATGTAGCACGCACTGTGCCAGCGCATTCCTTGTCGAAGATGTCTTGGAACTAGGCCTATAAATCGTGGTTCAAAGAAGCACTAGCTTGAAGCACCATGTCTAGGCAAGCACTAGGCCGAAGAACCTTATCTATGTATGTCATGGCACTGTGTCGAGGCAATCATTCTAGGCATGGCACCGGCCGAGGCACTGGTCTGTGCATGTCATGGCACTCAGTCGAGGCACCGTGTTCAGAAAGCACTGCATCGAGACACCTTATCCGTGCATGTCATGGCACCGTGGTTCGCCAGACGCCAGCCGAGTCACCGTGTCTAGGCATGCACTAGGCCGACGCATCTTGATTAGGCATGTGTTGGTATTATGTCGAGGCACCGTGTCTACGCATGCACTAGGCCGAGTCACCGTGTCTAGGCATGCACTAGCCCAAGACACCTTGTCTTGGCATGTCATGGCACTAGGCGGAGTCACCGTGTCTAGGCAAGCACTATGCCAAAGAACCCATTCAGCATGTTACAAGATCAGCCGAGGCCCCGCTTTCTCGAGGTACAAGACTGGCCGAGCACCTGTCTAGAAAGCACTAGAACGGCAGCCAATTCGCCCAGGCATGCTACGGGCACAAGGTCGGTAAGGCACCGTGTCTAGAAAGCACTAGACCGAGGCACCTTTGTCCAGAATGGCATTAAGACTGTGCCGACAAGACCGTGCTCAGCACGCTTTAGGGCCGAGGATCTTCCTAGCATATTGGCGGCACTAGCCGAGGCAGACCGTGTCTAGGCATGCACTGCCGAGTCACGTGCATTCCAGCATGCATTAGGCCGAGGCATCTACCTATGCATGTGTCAAGTACTCCAGTCGCAACGTGTCTAGCTTCCTCGTTAGCGAAGACACCTTGTCTAGGCATGTCATGGCACAAAGCCGAGGCACAAGGTCTAGGAAAGCACTGTGACTAAGATCGTACCCGCAAGTACTAGGCCGAGACATCTTATTTAGGTATGTCATGGCACTAGGCCGAGACACCGTGTCTAAGCATGGCACTGGGCCAAGGCACCTTGCCCAGGCAGGTGACGACACTAGGCCGAGGCACCGTCCCTAGGCATGCACTAGGCCAAGGCACCTCAGACGCCCGTTATGGCAAGAGTCGAGGAATCGTGCTTAGAATGCACTAGGCCGGGTGAACCTCGCCTTAGGAACGTCATGGCACTAGCCGAGGTGACCGTGTTCAGCATGCACAAGGCCGAGTCACCGCGGTCTAGGCATGCATTAGTCGAGGAATCTTCACAGCAAGTGTCGGTGACGCCAGTCCAGGCTTCGCATAGTACGCACTAGGACGCAGTCACCCATCTAGCATGCACTAAAGTTAAGGCACTTCGCCTGCATTACGTTCAGCACTAGGGCCGAGGCACCGTGTCTGCATCCACTAAAGCCGAGTTACCGTGTCTACCATGCACAAAAAGTCGGCGCATCTCGCTCTAGACATGTGTCGTATTAGATCGAGGCAATCACACAAGGCACGATTAGCCGAGTCACCATGGCTAGGCATGCACTAAGCCAAGGCACCTCTAAGCATGTCATGGAACTAGCCGAGGAACAAGGTCAAGGCAAGCACTAAATTACGACCATGTCGAGGCAAGCACTAAATGAAGAACCTTATCTACGCATGTCACGACACTGTACCGGCACACCGCTTTCAGCATTTAATAACGCGGCCGAGGCATCTTGTCTAGGCATGTCATGGCACTAGGCCGAGGGCACCGGCTCATGGTGCAAAAGAGACCGTGGCACTTTGTCCAGTATGTCACACCCCGCCAGGCACCGTGTATAGGCAATGCATCTGGCCGAGCATCTTCTTTGTCTCACACAAGACTAAAATGAGCAAGACCGCTGGCCTGAAAGACGCACTAAATGAGTCACCGGTGGTCTTAGCATGCATCAGCTCGAGACACTCGCCTAGGCACGTGTCCAAGACTCAGCTACAAGCACCTCGCCTGCACGCCAAGCAGCGGCGCACTCTGCTCAGGCATGTCACGCACAAGGCCGAGGACTTGTCCCAGGCAATATAAATAGTTCGTGTCACCCATATCTAGTCATGCACTGTTGAAGGCACTTGCCTGTGCATGTCACGACACTCAAACAGGCACCGCGGCCCAGCATTGCCACCAGCCGACCGACCGTGTATAGGCATGCACTAGGCCAAGGCACCTGTCAAGCACGCCTTAACTAGTCGGTGAACCGCGGTTCAGCAAGCACTAGCTCAACACCATGTTCAGGCAAGCACGTCGAATAACCTTATCTATGTATGTCATGGCACTGTGTCGGAGGCGCCGCTTCAGCATGACACTAGGCCGAGGCACCTCGTCTGCATGTCATGGCACTGGGGGTCGGTGCACTGGAGCTCAGAAAGCACTGTAACGGAGGCACCTGTCCAGGCATGTCATGACACTAGGCCTTGAGGTAATCGCGTTCAAAGGGTACTGTGCCGAGAGGCAACCGTTTCTGTGCATGCACTAAAGTGAGGAACCTTGCCTACATGTCATGGTACAAGGCCGAGGCACCGTGTCTAGTACGCATTGGGGGCCGAGCCACCGCTTGGCCTGTGCATGTACTCAGCCCAAGACACTCATTTGCAAGAGCGTCATGGCACTAGGCAGAGGCAGATCAGCTTCCAAAGTGCTAATTAAGCCCAAGTACCATGTCTGTGCAAGAGCTAGGCCAAAGAACCTATCTAGGTATGTCATGACACTGAAAGCCGAGGCCCCGCTGAGAGCATATCATCGGGTCGAGGCACCGTGTTTAGAAAAGCACTAGACCATGGCACTCGCTGTGCATGCCATGGCACTAAAGCCGAGGCAATCGTGTCTAGGAAAGCACTGTGATCGAGACACTGGTCTGGGGCATGTCATGGCACTACGCCGAGGCATCGTGGCAGGTCTAGGCACGCGACAGCCGAGGCACTTCGGGCTTAGGCATATCATGGCACCAGTCGAGGCACCGGGTTCAGGCATGCACTGTCAGTCATCGTAATTCAGCAAAGCACAGTCGAGGCATCTCGCTTCAGTATATCGGGCACTGCGTCGCGGCACCGCTTTCTAGTACGCAGCGAAGGCACCTTGTCTAGGCATGTCATGGCACAAGGTCGGTGTTATCGCGTTCAGCGCAAATACAGTCGAAGATTTACCGCAAAGCTGCGCACCAGTCGGTGAGTCACCATATCTAGGTACGTGACTAAGCCAATGCACCTGTTTAGGCATGTCATGGCACTGTGCCGAGGCACCGTGTAGCATGCACTCAGACTAGTCACCGTGTCCTGGAATGCACCAGCCAAGGCACTTGCCTACGTCATGGAATCCAAAGCCGAGGAACCATGTCTAGGCAAGCAATAGCCCCGAAGCACTACAAGTCTAGGTAAGCACTCAGCCGAACAACCTTATCTATGCATGTCATGGCATTAGTCGAGGCAATCTGCCTGTGCATGGATCAGCCGAATATCAGGTCTAGTCACGCTGCTGCTTAAGGCACCTTTTCTAGGCATGCACTAAAGTCGAGTCAATCGTGTTCCAAGACTCAGGCCAAGACACCTTCTCTGTGCATGTCATCAGACTAGACCGAGGCACTCAAGCAGGCACGGCACTGTGCCGAGGCACCATGTCTAGGCATGTCATGGCACTAGGCCGAGGCACCGTGTCTAGGCAAGTACTAGGCTGGAGCACCATGTCTAGGTAAGCACTAGGCCGAAGAACCTTATCTTGGTAAGTCATGGCACTAGTCCGAAGCACCGTGTCTAGGAAAGCACTAGACCGAGGCACCTTTTTTATGCATGTCATGGCCTTAGGCCGAGACACCGTGTCTAGGCGTGGTACTAGGCTGAAGCACCGTGTCTAGGCATGCACTAGGTCGAAGAACCTTGCCTAGGCATGTCATGGCACTAGGCAGAGGCACCGTCTCTAGGCATGCACTAGGCCGAGTCACCGTGTCTAGGCATGCACTAGGCCGAGGCATCATGACTAGGCATGTGTTGGTATTATGCCGAGGCATCGTGTCAAGGCATGCACTAAAGCCGAGCCGGTCGCCCGCAAGATGTAATTTGAGCCAAGGCACTTGCCTTGAGGCGCCGTCATGGCACTAAAGCGTATACACCGGTTTGAAAAGCACTCAAGCCAAGCAATCTTCCAGGCAAAACAATAGCCCAAGAACCTTATAGGCATGTCATGGAACTAGCCGAGGCATCGCTTCAGAGCATGGCATCAGTCAGCGCACCATTTCTGTGCTCGCACCAAAGTCGGTAGGCATCTTGTCTAGGCATGTCATGCCACTAGGCCGAGGCATCATGTCTAAGAAAGCACTAGACCGAGGCACCTTGTCTAGGCATGACACTAGGCCGAGGCACCATGTCTAAGAAACCACTAGGCTGAAGCACCATGTCTAGGCAAACACTAGGTCGAGGCGCCTTATTTAGGTATGTCATGTCACTAGGCTGAGGCACCAAAGGCCTAAGCATGACACCAGTTAAGGCACCTTGCCAAGCTCGGTCGTTCGCATTAGCCTAGGCACTCCATCAGCCCGTTTCGCAAAGAGCCGAGGAATCGCGGTTTAGCAATGCACCAGCCGCAGGAACCCGCCTAGGTATGTCATGGCACCAGTCAGCACTGCCTGTACTGCACTACAGCCGGTCACCTGGTCTAGGCAGACAGCCGGAATCTGGTTTCAGCATGTGTCGACAGTCGAGGCATTCAGGTGTATACGCACTAGGTCAATCACCTTATCTAGTACGCACTAGAAGGCACCTCGTCTAGGCATTTCTCGCACTAGCCTCGAGGCACGTGTCTAGGCACATGCACTAGGTCGAGTCACCTGTCTAGGCATGCCTTAGGCTCAGGTATTCGCTCTAGACATGTGTTACGGATTAAATGAGGCATCGTGTCTAGGCATAAATAGCCGAGTCACCTTGTTTAGGCATGCACAGCCGAGAATCTGCTTAGGAATGTGTTGGATACTAGGCCGAGGCATCGTGTGTAGGCATGCACTAGGTCAATCACCTTATCTAGGCACGCACTCTAGCCAAGGCACCCCGTCTAGGCACAAATTGGGGACTAGCTCGAGGCACCGTGCCTAGGCATGCACAGGTCGAGGTATCTCGCTTGGACATGTGTCATGCGAAACAGGCACCAGTCAAGGCATGCACTAGGCCGAGTCACCATGTTTAGACATGCATTAGGCCAAGGCACCTTGTCTAAGCATGTCTTGAAACTAAATGAGAACGTGGTTCTGTGCGCTACCAGCCTAAGCACCTTGTTTAGGAAGCAACAGGCCGAAGAACCTTATCTATGTATGCCATGGCACTAGCCGAGGCACCGCGGTCTAGCCATGCACTGTAGCCGAGTCACCGTGATCCGTGATACGTGATTAATGAGGCATCTTGCCTAGCCATGTGTTCGCACTAGCCGGTGCACCGTGTCTAGGCATGAGCGCTACGCACTCGCCTAGGCATGTCATGGCATAAGGCCGAGACATCGTGTCTAGGCATGCACTAGGCCGAGTTACCATATCTAGGCATGCACAAGGCCAAGGCACCTTGTCTTGGCATTTTATGCCACTACAGCTTGCGCACTTATGGTCTAAGAACGTACTCAAACGAGTCACCATGTCTAGGCATGCCACCAGGGCCAAGGCACCCCCGCTAAGCATGTCATGCGGAACTAAAGCCAGGAACCTGCCCAAAGCACCAAATTCTCGGGCTAACCATGTCTGGGGAAGCACTAGTCAAGAATCTTATCTATGTATGTCATGGCACTAGGGCCTGGGTCACCGTTTCTCGGTCATGAATCAATGAGGGCACTATTCGTGCATGTCATGGCACTCAGTCGAGGCATCAGGTTCTTAGAAAGCACTAGACCAAAGCACTCCAGCATGTCATGGCATTCCTACGAGGCACCGTGTTCGTGGCATGCACTAAAGCCGAGGCATCTGCTTAGGCATGTCATGGTACTAAGTCGAGGCACCGTGGTTCAGCATGCACAAGGCCGATTCACCGTGTTCAGCATGTATTAGTCAGGCATCCGCCTAGGCATGTGTTGGCACTAAAGTCGAGGCACCGCGGTTCAGGGCATGCGTTAGGCGAAGGCACTTTGTCTAGGCATGTCATGGCACAAGGCCGAGGCATCGTGTCTAGGCATGCACTAGTCGAAGTCACCATATCTAGCATGCACAAGGCTGGGTGCACCTTGGTTTGGGCATCACACACCAGGCCGAGGCACCGTGTCTACATGCACTCAAAGCCGAGTCACCACATTCCAGGGCACGCACAAGGCCAAGGCGCCTTGTCTTGGCATGTCATGGAACTAGGCCGAGGAACCATGTCTAGGCAAGCACTAGCCTGAAGCACCATGTTCAGTAGCCACTGTGTCGAAGAACCTTATCTATGTATGTAATGGCTAATTCTAGTCAGCACCGCTTCTCGTCACACCGTCGAGGAATCTCATCTGTGCATGTCATGGCATTCAGCCGAGGCACCTGTTCAGAAAGATTAGACCGATGCACTCAGTCTGTGCATGTCACGGCATCTCTGGCCGAGGCACCGTGTTTGGGCATGCACTTCAGTCGAGCATCTGCTTTGTGCATGTCATGCGGCACTACCGGAGGCACCGCGGTTCAGCATGCACTCGCCGATTCACCGTGTCTAGGCATGTATTAGGTCGAGGCATCTTGCCTAGGCATTTTCGGCACCAGTCGAAGCACCGCGGTTCAGGCATGCTGGTTAGGACGGCTGGCACCTTGTCTAGCATGTCATGGCACAAGGCCGAGGCATCGTGTTCAGGCACGCACTGTGGCCGAGTCACCACATTCAGGCATGCACAAGGCCAAGGCACCTCGTCTGTGCATGTCATGGCACTAGGTCGAGGCACCGTGTCTAAGCATGCACTAGACCGAGTCACTGTGTCTAGGCATGCACTAGGCCGAGGCATCTTGCCTAAGCATGTCATGGAACTAGTCGAGGAATTGTGTCTAGCAAGCACTACCAAGCACCTGTTTCCAGCAAGCTAAGAGCAAAAGAACCTTATCTATGTATGTCATGGCACTACGCCGAGGCACCATTTATATGCATGGCACTGGGTTTAGGCACCTTGTCCAGGCATGTCATGGCACTAGGCCGAGGCACCGTGTCTAGGTACGCACTAGACCGAGGCACCTTGTCCAGGCTTGTCATGGCACTAGGCTGAGGCATTGTGTCTATGCATGCATCAGGGCTCTAGCTCACCAGATCTCGCACTAGCGAAGACACTTTTTCAGCATGTCATCGCATTAGATCGAGGCACCACGGGCTAGGCAATGTGCACTCAGCCGAGGCACCATGTCTAGGCACGCCATGGCACTAGCCGAGACACCGTGTCTAGGTGCCACTCAGGCCTCCGAAGCAATCCACATACAGGCAAGCACTCAGCCCAAGAACCTTATCTAGGCATGCTCATGGGCACTAGGCCGAGACACCGCTGCTTCTAGCATGGCAAAGGTCGAGGTAATCGTGGCCTAAGCATGCACTTGGCCGAGGCGCCTTGTCTAGGCATGTCATGGCACTAGGCCGGGGCACCGTGTCTAGGAAAGCACTAGACCGAGGCACCTTGTCTAGGCATGTCATGGCCTTAGGCCGAGACACCGTGTCTAGTCGTGGTACAAGGCCGAGGCACCATGTCTTAGCACGACCAGCCGAGAACCCCAGATATACGTCATGGCACTAGGGCCGAGGCACCGTGTCTGTGCATGGCAGCCAAGTCACCGTGGTCTAGGCATGCACTGTGCCGCGTGATCTCGCCTAGGCATGTTGGTATTATGCCGAGGCACAAGCAGGCGTATTACGCCAGCCGAGTCACCGTGTCTTGGCAAGCACTAAGCCGAAGAACCTTATATATGTATGTCATGGAACTAGGCCGAGGTACCATTTCTAGGCTTGCACTAGGCCGAGGCATCTTGTCTAGGCATGTGATGCCATTAGGCCGAGGCACAATGTGTAAGAAAGACTTGACCGAGGCACCTTTTCTAGGCAGGTCGAGGCACTAGGTCGAGGCACTCCAGCCTGCACAAATTTCCAGCCGAGGCACCGGCATTCATTTATGCACTAGCCGAGTCACGTGTCTAGCATGCACTATGCCAAGGCACCTGGTCTGCTACGTCATGGAACTAGGCCGAGGAACCGCGGTCAAGGCATGCACTGCACCAAGGACCATGCTCCAGCAAGCACCAGCCGAAGAACCTTATCTATGTATGTCATGGCACTAGGCCGAGACACCATTTCTAGGCATGACACTGGGCTGAGGCACCTTGTTCAGGCATGTTATGGCACTAGGTCGAGGCACCGTGTCTAGGAAAGCACTAGACCGAGGCACCTTGTCTAGGCATGTCATGGCACTCGACCGAGGCACAGTGTATAGGCATGCACTAGGCCGAGGCATCTTTCTTAGTCTTGTCATGGCACTAGGCTGAGGCACCGTGTCTAGGCATGCACTAGGCCAAGGCACCTTGTCTAAGCAAGCAGTAGGCCAAAGAACCTTATCTATGTATGTCATGGCACTACGCCGAGGCACCATTTCTAGGCATGGCACTGGCCAAGGCACTGGTCTGTGCATGTCATGGCACTAGGCCGAGGCACCGTGTCTAGGTAAGCACTAGACCGAGGCACCTTATTCAGGCATGTCATGGCACTAGGCCGAGGCATCGTGTCTATGAATGCACTAGGCTGAGTCACCGCAGAAAATCGGCATCAAAGAAGACACCTTGTTTCCAGCATGTCATCAGATTAGATCGAGGCACCGTGGCTAGGCATGACACTAGGCAAAGGCACCATGTCTATGCATGTCATGGCACAGCCGAGGCACCGTGTTCAGTGCCACCAGCCTACACCATGTCTAAGCAAGCACAAGGCCGAAGAACCTTATCTAGGTATGTCATGGCACTAAGCCGAGGCACCGTTTCTTAGCATGACAGCTGGCTGAGGTAATTAATTCTAAGTCAGATTGTCGAGGCTTTTCTAGTGCACGTCATGGCACGCAGTGCCGGGTACGTGGTCTAGGAAAGCACTGTAATCGAGGCACCTGTTTGTGGCATGTCATGGCCATGTGCCGAGGCACTTTGTCTGGGCCGTGGCACATGCCGAGGGACCATGTCTTAGCAGCGCACTCAGCCGAGGAACCTCAGCCTAGGCATGTCATGGCACTAGGCCGGCGCACCGTGCTCAGCATGAAGAGCCGAGTCACCCCAGATAGCATGCATCAAAGCCAAGACACATCGTTTGCAGACATGAAGACTGTGCAGATAAGACCAGGCTCAGCAAGTACAGTCGAAGCACCATGTCTAGGCAAGCACTAAGCCGAAGAACCTTATATAGGTATGTCATGGAACTAGGCCGAGGTACCATTTCTAGGCTTGCACTAGGCCGAGGCATCTATTCTAGGCATGTGATTAGGTCGATAAGACAAAGGTGTAAGAAAGATTCGACCTGGCATTAGTTCTCGTCTGTGCATGTCGAGGCATTAGTCGAGGCACCGTGTCTAGGCATGGCACTAGTCGAGGCAATCAGATCTATTCATGCAAGAGTCGAAGTCATCGTGTCTAGGCATGCAAGACGCCAAGGCACCCTGTCTGCCACGTCATGGAATCCAGCTCGAGGAACCGGTCAAGGCATGCACACTTTAAGGACCATGTTCAGCAAGCACTAGGCGAAGAACCTTATCAATGTATGTCATGGCACTAGGTCGAGACACCGTTTCTAGGCATGACACTGGGCTGAGGCACCTTGTTCAGGCATTTTATGGTACTAGTCGAGGGGCACCTGTCTAGAAAGCACTAGACTGCGGCACTGTCTGTGCATGTCAAGGCACTAATCGTAGTGCACAAGGTATAGGCATGCACTGTGTCGAGGCATCTTTCTTAGTCTTGTCACATGGCACTAGCCGAGGCACTCGTGTCTAGCATGCACTCAGGCCAAGGCACCTCGTCTAGCGCCAAAGAGCCAAAGAACCTTATCTATGTATGTCATGGCACTACGCCGAGGCACCATTTCTGTAGTACGCACCGGGCCAAGGCACCTTGTCCGTGCATTACGGCAATTCAGCTTCAGGCACCGCGGTCTAGGTAAGCACTAGACCGAGGCACATTATCCGTGCATGTCACGCACTGTGCCGAGACATCGTACTCATGCATGCACTAGGTCGGTCATCGTGTTCCGCATCAGGTGAAGACACCTCGTCCGCATGTCGCATTAGATCGAGGCACCGTCTAGGCATGACACTAGCAAAGGCACCATGTCTATGCATGTCATGGCACAATGGTACCGTACCCAGTAAGCACCGTCTAAGTACCCCATAAGTTCAAGCAAGCACAAGGCCGAAGAACCTTATCTGTGGGTATGTCATGACACTAGGGCCGAGACAATCGCCGGCATAAGGGCTGGCCGAAAGACTCAATCCCAAGCCACGCACTCGCCGAGACTTCTTCGCCAAGGCACGCCACAAGACAGTCGGCACCGCGGTCTAGAAAGCACCATATCGGCGCACCTTTCTAGGCATGTCATGGCTTTGTGCCGCAGGCACCGTGGTTCAAGAGTGGTACAAGGCCGAGGCAATCGCGGTTCAGGCGCGGTACAAGGTCGCAGGCATCAGGTTCTCGTACGCATCAGGCCGAGGAACCTTGTCTAGGCATGCTCGCTACATTCAGCCGAGGTACCGTCTAGCATGCAAGAGTTTATCATCGTGAGCCAGTACGACTCAAAGCCGGTGGCATCTCGCGAGGCATGTGTTGCATATGCCGAGGCATCGCATAGTTTCGTCTCTAGGCCGAGTCACCGGTTCAGGCATGCACTAGGCCACAAGACATTGTCTAAGCACGCCACAAGACTAGGCAAGAGGTACCTCGTGTCTAGGCAAGCACTAGGCCGAAGCACATGTCTAGGCAAGCACTAAGCCGAAGAACCTTATATAGGTATGTTAGCGGAACTAAAGCCGAGGCACCATTGCTATGCTCAGACTAAAGTCGAGACATCTTGATCCAGCATGGATGTTACCGTCGAGGCACTGTCTAAGAAATACTAGACCGAGGCACCTTGTCTAGGCATGTCGAGGCACCTTGTCTAGGCATGTCGAGGCACTAGGCCGAGGCACTGTGTCTAGGCATGACACTAGGCCAAGGCACCGTATCTATTCATGCACTCAGCCTATCACCGTGTTCAGCATGCACTAAAGCTAAGGCACCTTGTCTAAGCATGTCATGGAACTAGGCCGAGGAACCGTGTCAAGGCATGTAGTAGGTTGAAGGACCATGTCTAGGCAAGCACTAGGCCGAAGAACCTTATCTATGTATGTCATGGCACTAGGCCGAGACACCGTTTCTAGGCATGACACTGGGCTGAGGCACCTTGTTTAGACATGTTATGGCACTAGGTCGAGGCAATCGTATAGAAAGCACTGTAATCGAGGCACCTTGTCCGTGTATGTCATGGCACCTACGAGGCACCGCGGTATGTACGCACCAGGGGCCGATGCATCTTTCTTAGTCTTGTCATGGCACTAGGTTGAGGGACCGTGTCTAGGTATGCACTAGGCCGAGTCACCGTGTCTTGGCATGCATTGGGCCGAGGAATCTTGCCTAGGCATGTGTTGGCACTAGGCCGAGGCACCGTGTCTAGGCAATGCCAAGCAGGGAATAAGGCACCTTATCTAGGTATGTCATAAGTACAAAGGGCCGAGGTATCGTCTAGCATGCAATAGGTCGAGTCACCATATCTAGGCATGCACCGGGCCAAGGTACCTTTGTTCAGGCATGTCACGACACATTCAGGCCGAAAGTAATCGGTTCAGCATGCACAGTCGAGTGACCGTATAGGCATGCACTAGGCCAAGGCACCTGCTGGAAGCAGCCGTCTGTAATCCGCCGAGGAACCGTGTCTCGGGCAAGCACCAGCTTGAAGCACCATGCTCCATGTGTTCACCAGTCAAGAACTTATGTATGTCATGGCACTAAAGCCGAGGCACCGCTTTCTGTGCATGGCACCGGGCCAAGGCACCTTGTCCAAGCAAGTCATGGTACTAGGCCGAGGCACCTTGTCTAGGAAAGCACTAGATGGGAGGCACTGGGTCTGCAAGTCATGGCCTCAGTCGAGGCACCGTTCAGTACGCACTAGGCCGAGGAACCTCGCCTTAAGCATGTCATGGCACAATGGTGCACTGTCTAGCATGCACCAGGCCAAGCATCTCGACAGGGAACGTGTCGCATATGCTCCGAGGCACCGTGTCTAGACATGCACTAGGCCGAGTCACCGTGTCTAGGCATGCATTAGCCCAAGGCACCTTATCTTGGCATGTCATGGCACTAGGCAGAGGCACCGTGTCTAGGCAAGCACTAAGCCCAAGCACCATGTCTAGGCAAGCACTAGGCCAAAGAACCTTATCTAGGTATGTCATGGCACTAGGCCGAGGCCCCGTTTCTAGGCATAGCACTGGGCTGAGGCACTGTGTCTAGGCATGCACTAGGCTGAGTCACCATGTCTAGGCATGCATTAAAGCCTAGGCATCTCGTTTAGGCATGTATCGCACCAGCTCGCGGCACCGCGTTCAGTTGCGTTAGGTAAAGGCACCTTGTCTAGGCATGTCATGGCACAAGGACGAGTCACCATATCTAGCATGCACTAGGTCAATGCATTCCTGAGGGGCATGTCATATGGCATCTAAGGCGAGGCACCGTGTCTAGGCATGCACTAGGTCGAGTCACCGTGTCTAGGCATGCACTAGGCCAAGGCACCTTGTCTAAGCATGTCATGGAACTAGGACGAGGAACTGTGTCTAGGCAAGCAATAGCCTGAAGCACCATGTCTAGGTAAGCACCAGTCAAGAACCCATCTACAGGCGTCATGGCATCAGCCGGCGCACCGGCTCCTAGGTGCAGCGACCAAAGCCAGTCATCGCGAGCCTAGAATGCCTTAGGCGAAGGCCTGCCTGTGCATGCACTAGGCCGGAATACCGTGTCTCCGTCTACGCGAAGACTCCTTCCTCTGGGCTAGCTGCCATTGCACTAGACCGAGGCATCGTGGCTAGGTATGGCACTAGGCAGGCACCATGTCTAGGCATGTCATGGCACTAGGCCGAGGCACCTGGGTCAAGGGTGCCACTGTAATCGGAAGAATCTTATCTAGGCATGTCATGGCACCAGCCGAAGCACTGCTTTCTAAGCTGGCACCCGGGCCGAGGCACGGTCGGCACTGAGAGTCGAAAAGCCTTGTCTAGGCTTGTCACGCACTAAATGGTGCACCGCGTATGGTGGAAAGTATTTAGATCGGCGCACCTTTGTCTAGGTAAGCATGTCATGGCCTTAGGCCGAGACACAATCGCGGTCTAAGCCGCGGTACTCAGGGGCCTAAGCACCGTGTCTAGGCATGCACTAGCCGAGTCACCGTGTTCAGTGCATGCACTGTAGTCGAGGGGCATCTCGACTTAGCATGTCATGGCACCAAAGCGTAGGCACCGTGTCTGCAAGCACCAGCCGAAGCACCATGCCGATGCAAGCACTTCTCCAGGTAAGAACCCAGGCATGCACGGAACCAGCCAGGCACCGCCAGAGCATTACACTAGGTCGCAAGAAGATTTAGCTCGCGACTAGGCCGAGGCATCTTGTCTAGGCATGTCATGCCACTTGGCCGAGACATCGTGTCCAAGAAAGCACTGTGATCGAGGCACCTCATTTTATGCACATGTCGAGGCACCAGGTTGAGGCACTCGCGGTTCATTCACGCACCAGGCCGATTCACGCATTCAGGCATGCACTAGGCGAAGGCACCTCGCTTCCATGCATGTTATCGCACTAACGTGCCGAGGCACCGTGGGGCTGGGCATGCACCAGCCGAGGCCCACATGCCTAGGAAACCACTCAGCTAAAGCACCATGTTTAGCAAGCACCAGTCGAGTACCTATTTAGGCATGTCATGTCACTCAGCCAGGCAATCGTGGTTCAAGCATGGCATCAGTCAAGGCACCTCGCCGAGGCGCGCATCACGCGACTCAGCCGAGGCACCGCATTTGTCACGCACTAGGCCGAGGCACCTTGCATCGGGTCCTGCGGCGACAAAGAGGGTCAGGAATCGTGTTTAGTGCCACTACTCTGGCGAACCTCGCGCAGTATGTCATGGCACTAGTCGGGAGGCACTATGCCTGTGCATGCACCAGTCGAAATACCTTGTTCAGCAGACAGCCGAGGAATGCCGCTTCAGCATGTGTCGGGTACTAGCCGAGGCATCGTGTAGGCACGCACTCAGCCGAATCACCTTATCTAGAAATGCACAAAGGCACCTTTTCTGTGACATGTTCAGCACTAGCCCGAGGCACCGTGTTCAGGCATGCAAATTAGGTCGTAGTTGTCACTCAGGTGTACCAGCGAGTCACCGTGTTCAGCATGCATGAATGGTGCATCACGTGTGCAGGTTGGCACTAAGCCGTGGCACCGTGTCTCAGCTCACAGTGAAGGCACCTTGTTCAGGCATGTCATCGCACAATGCCGAGTCACCATATCTAGGTACGTACTAGGCCAATGCACCTTCTTGCATGCGTTATGTCACTAGGTGAGGCTCGGCCCTGTGTATGCATTGCCTGATGTTACCTGCTCAGGCATGCACTACGCCGGGGCATCTTGCCTAAGCATGTCATTGAGTAGGCCGAGGAACCGTGTCTAGTTAAGCACTAGCCTGAAGCACCATGTCTTGGCAACCGCTAAGCCGAAGAACCTTATCTATGTATGTCATGGCCCTAGGTCGAGGCACCGTTTCTAGGCATGGATCAGCCGAGTCACCAAGTGGTTCAGCACATGCCTTAGCGAAGGCACCTTGTCTGTGCATGCACTAGGCCTGGTCACCATGTCTTGACTACAACTCTTCTCTAGGCATGTCATTGCACTAGATCGAGGCACTCGGGCTAGCATGACACTAGGTCGAGGCACTATGTCTAGCATGTCATGGCATTCAGTCGAGGCACCGCGGTCTTGTGCAAGCACTCAGGCCGGAGCACCATGTCTAGGTAAGCATTAGGCCGAAGAACCTTATCAAGGTATGTCATGGCACAGCCAAGCATCATTTTTAGGTCGGTACTAGGCCACATTGTGCTCACATGCAAGAAAGTCAGGAGGCACTGGTTCAGTACAAACATTACACTGTTTGAGGCAATCGTTGTTTGTGAAAGCACTGCATTGCAGGCACCTTTGTCTAGGTATGTCATGGCCTTGGGTCGAGACAACATGTCTAGGCGTGGTACTAGGCCGAAGCACCGTGTCTAGCATGCGCAGTCGAAATACCATGTCTGTGCATGTACCAGCCGAGGCATCTTGACTAGGCATGTGTTGGTATTATGCCGAGGCACCGTGTCCAGGCATGCACAAGACCGGGTCACCGTGTCTAGGCATGCACTAGGCTAAGGCACCTTGTCTAGGCATGTCATGGCACTAGGTAGGTACCGTGTTCAGCAAGCACTAAAGTCGGCACTCAGCGGTCGCAGTGCTACCAGCGTGAAGAACCTTATATAGGCATGTAACGGAACTAAAGCCGAGGCATCGGTGGTCAAAGAAACCAAAGAGGACCTATAGCACCTTGTCTGTGCATGTCGAGGCATTAGGCCGAGGCAATCGGTGACTATTCATGCACCAGCCGGAGCGACAGATCTACATGCACTAAAGTAAGGCACCTTGTCTATGCATGTTATTGCACTAGGCCAAGGCTCCATGTCTAGGAAACCACTAGGCTGAAGCACCATGTCTAGGCAAGCACTAGATCGAGGCACCTTATTTAGGTATGTCATGTCACTAGTTAGGCAATCGCTTGCCTAAGCATGGAGATCGCCAAGGCACCTTTCCGAGGCAGTCACTACACTAAAGCCGAGGCACCGTGCCTAAGCATGCACTCCCACAGCACTTCTGCATCGGGCCTCGTCTCAGGTCGAGACCTGCGGCTTGCCGCACCAGCCGGTGAACCTCGAGGTACGTCATGGCACTCAGCCGAGGCACTCCGTTCCAGCATGTACCAGCCGAGTCACCTCTGTTTCAGCGCACATTGCCGAGGAATCTCGTTTGTGCATATGTTGGTACTAGGCCGAGGCATCGTGTGTAAAGCATGCACTAGGTTTAATTTGTTCGTTTAGGCATGCATTCCGTGCTAAGGCACCTCATCTAGGCATGTTCCGCACTAGCCCCAGGCACCGTGTTCAGCATGACAGCCGAGTCACTGTGTCTAGGCATGCATTAGGCCGGAGCATTCGCTCTAGACATGTAAGGCTGGCATTCAGTCGAGGCACCGTGTCTAGGCATGCACTGCCGAAGAACCTTTATATAGGTATGTCAATAATCCAAAGCCGAGGCACCATTTTTAAAGCTCGCACTGTAATCGGTGCATCTTGTTTAGGCATGTGATGTCACTAGGCCGAGGCACCGTGTCTAAAAAAGCACTTGACCGAGGCACCTGTCTAGGCATGTCGAGGCACTAGGCCGAGGCTTTGTGTCTAGGGCATCAGACTGTAGCCGAGCTGTTTGCAAGATAAGACTGTGCCGAGGCACCAGATCGTTCATGCACAAGGTCGAAGTCATCGTCTAGCATCCACTAGCGGCGCACCTCGTCTATGCACGTTATCGCACTCAGTCGGCGACCGCGCGGGCTAGCATGCTAAGACTCAGTCGAGGCACCGCGGCTAGGCATGGCACTGTGCTTCCAGGCACCATGTCTGCGAAAGCCATCTGCGATGAAGCACCGTGTCTATGCAAGCACTCGGGTCGAGGCACCTTATTTAGGCATGCTCATGGAGCTAGGTCGGTCATCAGGTGTAGGCATGCACCAGCCAAGGCACCTTGTCTAAGCATGTCATGGAAGTAGGCCGAGGAATTGTCTCTAGGCATGCACTAGGCCGAGGCAGCTTGCATTGGCCTATCATGGCAGTAGGTCGAGGAATCGTGTTTAGGAATGCACTAGGCTGAGGAACCTTGCCTAGGAATGTCATGGCACTAGCCGAGGCATCAGGTTCAGGCATGCACTAAAGTCGAGTCACCGCAGTTCAGGCATGCACAGCCGAGGAATCTTGCCTTGGTATGTGTCAGTACCAGCCGAGGCATCGCTCTAGGGCATTCACTAGTCGAGTAGTCACCCTTTATCTAGGCATGCACTAAAGCCGAGGCACCTTAGTCCAAAGTACGTTCCGTACTAGGCCGAGGCACCGCTTTCTAGCATGCACTAGGCCGAGTCACCGTTGTCTCGGGGATGCATTAGGACAGGCACCGTGCTCCAGCATGTATTAGGCCGAGTCACCCTATCTGGACATGCACTAGGCCAAGACACCTTGTCTAAGCATGTCATGGAACTAGGCCGAGGACCGTGCTTTAGCAGCACTGGGACAAGCACCACAAGTTCGGGCAAGTACTAGCCGAAGAACCTTATCTACTGTGACATGTCATGGGCCCAAGGCCAAGACGCTTCTGGGGGCACGACATCAGTCATAAGACCTTATCCGCGATTTACGCGACTATACCGGCGCACCGCGGTCTGTGAAAAGAAGAGAATCGAGGCACCATGTCCAGGCATGTCATGACACTCGGCCGAGGCACCGTATCTAGGCATGCACTAGGCCGAGGCATTTTGCTTAGGCATGTCATGGCACTAGGTTGAGGCACCGCGGTCAAGCGCGCACTAGCCTTGTCACCTCGGCCTGTGCATGCATTAGGCGAGGCATCTTGCCTTGCATGTGCTGACATCAGTCGAGGCACCCCGTGTCTAGGGGCATGCAGCGAAGGCACCTTGCCTAGGCATGTCATGGCACAAGGGCTGGCATCATAGTCTAGATGCACTAGGCCGAGTCACCATATCTAGGCATGCAGCCAAGGCGCCTTGTCTAGGCATGTCATGACACTAGGCCGAGGCACCGCGGTTCAAGAAGGTGTACAGCGAGTCACCGTGTCTAGGCATGCACTGTGCCAAGGCACCTCGTCAAGCATGTCATGGAATCCAGTCGAGGAACCAGTGAGTCTAGGCAAGCACTAGCCTCGAAGCACCATGCTCCAGGCAAGCACTAGGCCAAGAACCCATCTATGTATGTCACAAGACTCAGTCGAGGCACCGCTTTCTCTAAGATGGTATCATCGGCGCACCTTCCGTGCATCCTCATGGCACAGTCAGGCACCAGTGGGTCTAGCAAAAGCACTAGACCGAGGCATCTTGTCCAGCATGTCATGAAACTAGGTCAAGGCACTGCGTTCAGGCATGCACTAGGTCGGCGCATCTGCCTAGGCATGTCATGGCACTAGGCTGAGGCACCGTGTCTAGGCATGGGTTAGGCGAAGGCACCTTGTCTAGGCATGTCATGGCCCAAGGCTGAGGCATCGTGTCTAGGCATACACAAGGCCGAGTCAGCATATTTATCATGCACTAGGCCAAGGCACCTTGTCTAGGTATGTCATGGAACTAGGCTGAGGCACCGTGTCTAGGCATGGTACTAGGCTGTGGCACCGTGTTTAGGCATGCACTAGGCCGAGTCACCATATCTGCACTGGGCGAAGACACCTTGTCTAAAGTAATGTAATTGCACTCGCATCGAGGCAAGTATCAAAGTGTTGTGGGCATGACACTAGTCCGAGGCACCATGTCTTGGGCATGTCATGCGCCTAGGTCGAGGGCACCGCGCCCAGGCAAGCACAAGGCCGAAGCATCATGTCTAGGCAAGAACTAGGCTCGAAGAACCTATCTAGGTATGTCATGGCACTAGTCGAGGCAATCGCTTTCAGCATGGCACTGGGGTCGGTGCACCATGCCTAAGCATGCACTGGCTTCGCAGGCGCCTTGTCTAGGCATGTCATGCATTTAGTCAAGACCGCCTACGTTAATTAGACCGAGGCACCTTGTCTAGGCATGTGATGGCCTTAGGCCGAGGCACCGTTTCTAGGCGTGGTACTACGCCGAGGCACCGTGTCTCGGGGCATTTACCCAGCTAAGTGCACTGTGTCCATGCATGCACAGCCGAGTCACCGTATTCCAAAGACGCACTAGTCGAGGCATCTCAGCTTCAGGCATGTGTTGCATTATGCCGAGGCACTGTTCAGGCATGCACCAGCCGAGCCACCGTGTCTAGGCACGCACCAGCGCACCTCGTTTCCAGTACGCCATGGCACTAGGTAGAGGCACCGTGTCTAGGCAAGCACTAGGCCGAAGCACCATGTCTAGGCAAGCACTAGGTCGAAGAACCTTATATAGGTATGTAATGGAACTAGGCCGAGACACCATTTCTAGGCTTGCACTAGGCCGAGGCATCTGTCTAGGCATGTCATGCCACTCAGCTCGAGGCAACGGTAGTTCAAGAAAGCCACTGTAATCGGCGCACCTTATCTAGCATGTTTCATAAGACCAGTCGATAAAGACCGTGGTTCGCACGTACTGGGCCGAAAGTAATCATGATGTATTCATACACTAGGTCGTGTCACCGTATCTAGGCTTCGTACTGTAGTTAAGGGTAATCCTGCCTTATGCATGTTATTGCATTAGGCCGAGGCACCGTGGCTGGGCATGGTACTAGGCCGAGGCACCATGTCTAGGAAAGCACTAGGCCAGCGACCGCTCTGTGCAAGAACTGCAGTCGGTGCTAACCATATTTAGGTGAAGCGCCAGCGGGCACTATGTCGGCACCGCGGTTCCAAGCATTTCACATTTGTCGGCGCAATCGCGCTCCGTGCAGGTCACGCGATTAGCCGAGGCACCGCCGAGGGCACGCACTCAGGCCGGCGCACCAGACGGGCTCCGCCGGCGCAGTCGAGAATCGCGGTTTAGAATGCACTAGGGCCGAGGAACCTCGCTTCAGGAATGTCATGGCGCTAGGTCGAGGCACTATGTCTAGGCATGCACTAGGCCGAGTCACTTCGTTTGAGCATGCATTAAAGCCGCGAATCTCGTTTCAAGACAAGGGAGATTCAGCCAAGGCATCGTAGGTCTAAGCATGCATTGTGCCGAGTCACCTTATCTAGCATGCACTAGCTAAGGCACGCGCCCGTGCATGTCTTGGCACTAGGCCTGGAAACTGGTCGCAGTGAACTAAAGCCGAGTCACCGTGTCTAGGCATGCATTGTACGGTGCATCTCGACTAGACATGTGTTTCGCATTAGGTCGAGGCATCGGTTCAAAGCATGCAAAGAGGTCGAGTCACCATGTCTAGGCATGCATTAAATAAGCGGACCTTTGTCTGCTTGTCATGGAATCAGCCGAGGAACCGCAAGGTTCAGCAAACACTAGCCTGAAGCACCATGTCTAGGCAAGCACTAGGCCGAAGAAACTTATCTATGTATATCATGGCACCAGCTCGAGGCAATCGCTTCTAGGCATGACACTGGCCGAGGCACTGGTCTGCACGCCATAAGACTAGTCGGCAAGACCTGGCCTGTGAAGAATGTGACCGATAAGACCTCGTCGAGGCACGTCAAGGGCACTACCGGCGCACCATCTCTAGGCATGCACTAGGCCGAGGCTTCTTTCTTAGGCATGTCATGGCACTAGGCTGAGGCACCGTGTCTAGGCATGCACTAAGCCGAGTCACCGTGTCTAGGCATGCATTAGGCCGAGGCATCTTGCATAGGCATGTGTTGGCTCTAGGCCGAGGCACTATGTCTAGGCATGCGTTAGGCGAAGGCACCTTGTCTAGGCATGTCATGGCACAAGGCCGAGGCATTGTGTCTAGGCATGCACTAGGCCGAGTCACCATATCTAGGCATGCACTAGGCTAAGGCACCTTGTCTAGGCATGTCATGGAACTAGGCTGAGGCACTGTGTCTAAGCTTGCACTAGGCCGAGTCACCGTGTCTAGGCATGCACTAGGCCAAGGCACTTTGTCTAAGCATGTCATGGAACTAGGCCGAGGAACCGTGTCTAGGCAAGCACTAGCCTGAAGCACCATGTCTAGGCAAGCATAAGGCCGAAGAACCTTATCTATGTATGTCATGACACTAGGCCGAGGCACCGTTTCTAGCGTGGTAATCGGGCTAAGGCACTATCTAGGCATGGGTTTACACTAGGTCAAGGGCACCGTGTCAGAAAGCACTAGACCGAGGCACCTTGTCCAGCATGTAATGGCGCTGTCAGTGCGATCGCGGTATTTATGGTACTAAAGTCGGTGGGCACCGTGGTCTAGCATGCACTATATTGAGTCACCGTGTCTGCACTAGGCGAAGACACCTATTCTAGGCATGTCATTGCACTAGACCGAGGCATCGTGGCTAGGCGTGGCACTAGGCCAAAGCACCATGTCTAGGCAAGCACTAGGCCGAAGAACCTTATCTAGGTATGTCATGGCACTAGGCCGAGACACCGTTTCTAGGCATGGCACTGGGCTGAGGCATTGTGCCTAAGCATGCACTAGGCCGAGGCGTCTTGTCTTGGCATGTCATGGAACTAGGCCGAGGCACCTTGTCTAGGCATGTCATGGTCTTAGGCCGAGGCACCGTGTCTAGGCGTGGTACTAGGCCGAGGCACCGTGTCTAGGCATGCACTAGGCCGAGGATCCTTGCCTAGACATGTCATGGCACTAGGCTGAGTCACCGTGTCTTGGCATGCACTAGGTCGAGTCACCTTGTCTAGGCATGCACTAGGCCGAGGCATCTTGCCTAGGCATGTGTTGGTATTATGCCGGTGCACGTGTCTGCACTACGCACTAAGCCGTCATCGTGTCTAGCATTTAATTAGATCACGCACGCTTGTCTAAAGTACGCCACAAGACTCAGGCGTAGGCAATCGCTGTGATAGGCAAAGACTAAAAACAAGACCATGTCTAAGCAAGCACTAGGCCGAAGAACCTTATATAGGTATGTCATAGAACTAGTCGAGGCACCGTTTGTAGGCATGACACTAGGCCGAGGCATCTTGTCTAGGCATGTCATGCCATTAGGCCGAGGCACCGTGTCTAAGAAAGCACTAGACCGAGGAACCTTGTGTTGGCATGTCGAGGCACTAGGCCGAGGCACTATGTCTAGGCATGGTACTAGGCCGAGGCACCGTATCTATTCATGCAATAGGCCGAGTCGCCGCGTCTAGGCATGCACTAGGCGAAGGCACCTTGTCTATGCATGTTATTGCACTCATGGTTCAGGTACCGTGGGCGAAAATGGCACTAGCCGAGTCATCACGCTCTAGGAAAGACTGCGCCACGACCAAGTGTCTAGAAGGCACCAGGTCGAGGCACCTTATTTAGTTATGTCAGCGGCACTAGCTTCAGGCACCGCGGTATAAGTATGGCACTGGCCAAGGCACCTTGCCCAAAGTGTGTCACGCGACTATGCCGAGGCACTGCGCCTAGGCATGCACGCCAGGCACCGCACGGGCCTCGTCGCGGCAAAGAGTCCTATGA
>JAEQBH010004049.1:0-130616 GCA_016808115.1 Tetrastigma voinierianum | reverse complement strand
TAGTTCCATGACATACCCATATAAGGTTCTTCTGGGCTTTAGTGCATGCCTGCACCTGCCCCTACCATCATGCCAACACATGTTCAGCAAGATACCCTGGCCTAATGCATGCCTAGACACCCAGATCCTAGTGCATGCCCAGACTCCAAGTGCCTCGTGCTGCCAAGACATGCCCAGATGAGGTGCTCCAAATTCCTTAAGCATGCCTGATAAGGTGATCTCAAATTTAAATAAGATGCCTACGACATCGATGTTCTACGGTACCAACATCAGACAAGACTCGACCTAATGCCCGCTCAGATACAGGACTCGCCTGGGCTACATGACATACCTACGTAAGGTTCCTCACCCTTAGTGCATGCCTAAACACGACCCCACTACCAAGACAGTTAATGTATGGTGAGTTCCTACGAGGTATGCTCAGTGACGGCGGTTCGCCTGTCGACCCGCCCTCTAGCTGCCTACCAAATGGGCCATCCCACACTCCGACCCAAATTCTAGTTACATGACATACCTAAATAAGGTGCCTCGATCTAAATACCGCCTGCACACGGTAAGCTCAAACTTACCGGGTTTCTAGACACGGAGCCTCGCCTGCAAGTAACAACATGCATGTAATAGCGTGCTCTAGCTGCATGCTTAGATACCGTGATCATTTCTAGTGCATGAATATTTACAAAGGTTCTCTTAATGCCCCGACATGCCTGTGACAAGGTGCCCTTGGCCTACGTTTCTTCGACACAATGCTCCTACTTAGTTCCATTACATACCTATATGGTTCTTCTGGTTTAAGTAAGGCTTCATTTAGACATGGTGTTTTTCAAATTGTCATTTTTGCATTACTGCCTCTACCTAAGGCTACGATAATGCATTGGGCGCCACGAGCGTACGCCAGACACTCCGACCCGCCTCATGTGGATGCTGACACTGTGGCTCCCAAGATAACACCAACACATGCTCAAATAAGATGCCCTGCCAAGACACGCCTGCACACCCAAGTGGACTCCCACTACCGCATGCCTGACACCCAGCCCCGCCCAAGACCACTGGGACATGGTGTCTCCTACCACATGACATACCTAGACAAGGTGCCTCCGCCTAGCACTTTCCTAGACACCTGCTCCTACCAGCAATGACATGCCTGTGCATTGCGCGCCGCCATCGCATGCTCTCAAGACAATGCCCCATCCCCATGCTGCCCAGGAAAAGGTGCTTCACTATCACAACATACCTTTACCAGCTCCCTACTAACGTCATCTAGACATGGAGTCCCCACTTCCAAGGCTCGCCTGTGCATTAATCTGCCGCCTGCTGGCCATGACACGCCTGCATACCACTCAACCCAAGGCTACGCCCAACCACCTGCCCTGGGCCTGAAGGCAATGACATGCCTAGAGAAGGCCTCTTCGCCAAGCGCTGCACACTGGACCCTGCCTAGCACGCCCTGGGACAAGGGTGCCTCGCCTAGCGCACGCCTAGACACTCGCCGACCTACCCAAATCCACTACGCCCAGAACAAAAAGCCTACCAAGGCCGACATACACAGATATGTCTCTTCACTAAATACTACCTCCAGACATTATGCTCATATCATTGCCTGTATTACTACTCCCACTTGGCCCATTGACATGTTTAGGCAAGACGCCCCTGCCAGAAGGCATGCCTGTGCACCTGAATCCCAAATTTCCTTGAAGCAGCATACCTGACGGGTGCCTCACCCGCTGACATAACATGCCCAGTTATGCATCGCTCAAAGGCACGCCTGTGATACGCGACCCCCAGACAGCAAACGACACGCCTGCACAGCGCCGCTCTCACCCAACGCAGCCCCCGCACCTGCACACCTGCCACCTGGGCCTCAGCGCCAACACACGCCCAGCAAGATGCCCCAAATCCCAATGCATGCCTGCTGCACACCCGCGGATTCCCCCCAAGATAGCGCATGCCCAGACACCCAGAACTCCCACTGACGATGCCCAGACACACATCTGCCCTCGTGCCAACACGCACACGCCTGTATCAGCGCCTAAATTTAACGCATTCCCAGATAAGCGATTCATGCTCACACACGCATGCCCTGGGCTTAAGATCAACACACGCCCAGCAACATTCCCACCTAACGTCACTGCATTGAAGGTGAGGACTCCTACTGGGCCAAGATGCCTGGAGCTGATAAGGCTCCTCACCCAAGCCACGACATACCTACGCAAGGTTCCTCAGCCTAGTGCATGCCTAAACACGATTCCTCTGGGCCATCGCCACGACAAACACGCAGCGTCTACTTAGCCAGACGACAAAGCACTACGCTGGCCTTCACGAATGGGCCGCTGACCGCCCCTAGCGTGCCTCGACCTAGCGCCATGCTTGTACACTCCAAGTGGCCCCCAAACTAGCTGACACGACACACCCAACAAGGTGCCCCTATCTGCTCTGGGCTTGCATTACTACGCCTCAAATTTCAGCGGGGTTTCCCTAGACACGGAGCTCAGCTCAGTTGTCATGCCCAGCCACCTGCCCTACTTAGTGCAACAACATTCATAGACAAGGTGCCTTCACCCAGTAATGCCTGGGATGACTCACTTAACCCGCCCCAGCACGACTGCACATCACTCAACCCAACGCCCCCCGACACGCATGCACAAGGTGCCCTAGCTTCCGCTAGTTTCGACACTCCATGTCTCCCGCCTAAGTTTCTGGGCATGACATGCTCCTGGGGACAAGACGCCCCCATTTCCAACAAGAAGCCTAGGAATGCCGCCGTTGTTCCCAGTGTCATGCCCACAAACCACGCCCCCACTCTGGGCCCATTACACACCCATATAAGGTCCTCCGCCTGCACTCGCCTCACACGGTGCCTCGGGCTTAGTGCTCAGCTTCAGACACACCTGCCTCCGCCTGGCTGGCCATGACATGCTCCACACATGTCCCCGCCTCAAGGCATGCCTGTGACACCCGTGACTCCTGGGCCTAAATGCATGCCTAGGGACACCTAAGCTCTACTCTTAAAGACCACGCCCAGACATCTGCCCACCCTGCGCCACGACATGCCTAGATAAGGTGCCCCAATCCAAGGCTTCCTATACACCCGCCCCACTAACAACTACGACAGTTCTGTGACAAGACGCCTATTTACTTCCACGCCGTGCAAGACAAGGTCTCACCCCACGCCAAGCTTAGAACTGTTTCCTACTCTGCCAGGACACCTAGGATAAGGTCTTTCTAGCCTGGCTAGGTTTCCCTCGAGACCAGTGGCTCCCATTTCTACAGGTTACAACATGCCCCGTGACACGGTGCCCTGGCCTATTAGCCATGCCCACACGATGCCCCCGCCTGGCTGCAACGACATGCTTGTAGAAGGTGTCTTCGCGCAAGGCGCACACCCAGGACTCCCACCTAGTGCATGCCTGCATTGCTTGTTCCTTCGCCAAGGCATCCCTGCACTGACTCCTGGGCTAGTCCATGCCTAACCCATGACTCTACTTCACACATGACATAAATGGGGATGGGCTCTTCTACCGCTACCTGCATATTTATACTGTGCTATCATTACTTGGGGACAGCTCCTCGTCCTGGGCTCCATGACATGCTTAGGACAAGCGCAAGGTCTACTTCTACACAAGACTGAAAAACTCGACGACTCAAATTCCCAGTCGCACGCCTGCACACCCGCGTCTAACCCATGACATGCCTCAAGAAGGTGACATCAGCCTACTTCATGCCCAGATGGGTGACTCCGTCCTCAGGCTACGACATTGCCCATAAGGTGCCTCACCTAACGCAGCTTCCGACACCTGCCACCCGCCAATACAATACTACGCCTAGGCAATGTCCCGCCTTAACGCATGCCTAGACATGGTGACTCACCCAACAAGATGCCTGCACACGCGTCTCAAACTCATTGGTTAAGGCCTAGAAACTACTCCCAACAAGGCCATAACATACCTGGGGATACGCTCTTTCTACCTGGGCGCTTCAGACACGGTGTCAGCTTATCATTCAGACGCATACTCGCTCTAAGGCTACGACACGCCAACATAAGGTGCCTCGCTAATGCATGCCTGGGACACTGATTCCGGGCCTGTTGTCTGGGGACACTCATATTCCTCGACATACACCAACACATCTTAATCACACGCCCTACTTAGCACATGCCTAGACACAAGGCCTCACCCTGCCATGACATGCTTGTAAGGTCTCAAATTTAGTGCATGCCTGTATCTGCTCCCACCACGACTCGCCCTGATTAGCCGCTCTCTGGTCTGAAGGCCCTAAACAAGGCTATGCCCCATTCAAGGCCATGACTCGCCTCGGACAAGGTGCCTTGTACCCCGCCATGCCTGGGAACGGCGCCCCAAGGCCATGACACACATATAAGGTCTCTTCTACTTAAATGCTTCACTAGACACTGCTTGCTCAAGCCACAGACACGCCCCGCCTAGCCCTAAGATTACGCTTCAACAAGGCGTCTCGCTTACAGATGCCTATACACTACCACTGACCTTAACGCATGCCTAGACACTCCGCGGCCCCTCGCCAGGTCGGATGCCTGTATTGCCAGGCTCCTGGGTCCGCCCGCATGCCCAGACATACGACCCCCGACCTATCAGATGCCCACACAACACCCCCGCCCCTCATGGGCCACGACACACCTAGATGGGCGCGCCGCCCAACGCATGCCCAGACACTCCAGTGGCTCCCGGGCCCCATGGCCAACACACGCCCAGCAGATCTCTCTACCACGTACGCTGGGGCGACACTGGACTCACCAAGGCATACTCAGACACTCCGGTCCCTCAACCCAAGGCCATGACAAGACTAAGAAAGATGCAGACCCGCCAAGGCATGCCTATACACGATGCTCTACGAGCTAATGACATAACTGACAATGTGTGTCCTGGCCTACAAGCTTCCTGCACACCTACCGACTCCAAGGCTACAACATGTCTAAACAAGGTGCCTCCCGCTTGTCATGCCTGGGAACTTGTCTCAAATCACATGACATTACATAGATAAGGTTTTCTACCAATAATACTAGACATGGTCCTTCAACCCATTACATGCCTGACACTGCCCTACTTGTTCTATGACATGCTTAGACAAGGCGCTCTTAGCCTAAATAAGATGCCTGGGACACGCGACCGACCTAACGCATGAATGTGATACACCGCCTAGTGCCATGCCTGGGGACACAAAGGCCCCCGCCAAGGCCTCGACATGCCCAGACACAAGGTTCGACATGCCTGGGGGACAAGTGCCCTGCCTCCAAGATTTCACACCCGTGCCTCAACTCCACCAAGATCACACGCCAAAGAGCATACCCCACCAAGGCAAGCATAGCACATGAGCTGGCCGGCGCTTCTCAGAGACTCCAGACTCTCCACTAAATAAGAATGACACGCCTGCACAATGCAGTTTCAGCCTGGGTACCTAGACACCTGACCCCGCCAGGCAAGCCCATACACCCGTGCCTCAAGATATCATCAACATGCCCAAGATGCCCCGCCGGGCTGGCATGCCTAAACACCGGTGATGATCGACCCATCAGACGCGACCTGACTACCACGCGTCACGACATGTTCAGACAAGGTTCCGTCGTCCTACATGCCAAGACACCTGGGCCCTGGCCAGACCACGCCTGACACTGCCTCTGGCCTCAGACCACGCCAGACACTCCGCCTCTACTTCAAGCCATGACATGCCTGGGTGCGTGTTCTTATAGCGCTTCCTAGACACGGTTCCTACTAAATGGGGCTTTACGACATGCCTGCACGTTAAGCCCTCAAATTTCATACGCCAGATTGGCTCAAACCCACCCGCCATGCCTAGAAACTGGGTGTCTCTCTGCCAAAGGCCATGACATACCTGTGATAAGGTTCTACCAGGCTTGCTTAGACATCGTGCTTCCTACCAATAATACGGCTCGCTTCAGACATCTGCTCCCGCCATCGCTACGACACGCACAGACACGGTGCTCACTATTGTCATGCCCAGCCACCTGCCTCCACCTGAATGAAATGATGATGTCTGACAAGTGTCTCTCGCCTAAGGCATGACGATGATTCCCTCAAATCTCTACGCATGCACAGACACCGACTGCCCCCGCTCTGTCATGACACGCCCGGGACAAGGTGCCCTGGGTCCCACATCGACCTGCACACCAACACCACCCTGGCGCCACGACACGCCCGTAGTGCCGCCAAATCCCAGCTGTCACGCCTTAAATGAAGTCCTCTACAGAAATAGCCACGACATACATGATAGCGCTCTTCTGGCCCACCGCTCTCAGACAAGGTGCCTCAGCCTAGCACACGCCAGACACGCCACCCTCACCACGACCAGACTAAGAAAGACGCCCCTACCCAGCGCACGCCATACACCGTGGCCCCTGGGCCGAGTGCCAGCGACACGCCCCGACAAGGTGCCTCGACCCAAGACCATAACATGCCCGAACAAGGTGCCTCAAAATCTCAGCTGGTCATGCCTAAATCCGTGTCTCGCTTCTTAAAATAAGACAAACACAGATAAGGCTCTTCGCCTAATGGCCATTTCAGACATGGTCCTGTGGTTAGTGCACGCCACACCTGCCTCGCCTGGGCCCACGACACATGCTGTATACAAGCGCGCTCAAGATACCAAGATGCCCAGACACTCCGGTGGATTCCTGCCATAAGCAGATGAATAGATACGGTGCCCCCGACCTAAAGGCCATGCCTAGACACGTTGCTCTCGACCCGCGCCCCGACATGCCTGCACAAGGTGTCTCACAACCCTTACGCGACCTGTATTCTGCCACCTAAGATCATTACGCCTGTATCAGATGCCCCTACCTAATGCAAGCCCAGAAATGAGACCCCGCTGGGCCCATGACACAAATCTATACATGGTTTTTCAAATTTCATTGTCACTTCAGAGACATTTATGTTTCCTACCAAGACTTGGCCCAAAGACACGTTGCCTCCGTAGTGCCATGACATTCAGACAATGTGTCTCGGGCCTAGCCTCACGCCTGCATTGCAGACCCCGCCTCACCTTGGCGCCCAGACTCCAAGTGTCTCACCCTTAGCTGCCACGACATGTCACAAGGTTCCCCGCCTGGGTTGCACGCTAACACATCCAATCTACCAGACCACCTGACCAGACACGGTGGCCCCCACCCAAGGCTCATGACACGCCCAAACAAGGTGCCCTGCCTGGGCTTCTCCCAGACGACCCAAGTGTCCCCCGGCCTGAAGGCCATGACGGCATTAAAGAAGCCCCGACCAAGGCATGCTTAGGAATTGCTGCCTCAAACCCACCGCTACGCCAGAAAAACTAAGGCCTCCCCACTTGCCATGACATACCTGTGATAAGGCCCTTCTACCGCGCTCACGACACGGCGTTTCTACTAAATACCGTTTCAGACATGGTGCCCCCAACACCGCTCATGATTACGCATGACATGGTGCCCTTGCCCAAGGTCACGCCTACCACCTGCCCCGACCAACGCAGTGAATGACACGCCTGTGACAAATGCCGCCTCGCCCCAAATGTTGCACACCCTGCAGACCTCGCACCTCAAGGCACGCATACAATGACGATGCCCCCGGGCCAAGGCTACGATTACGCCCGATTAAGGTGCTGCCCCTGGCCTAAATACTACTCCAGACATCGCCTTCATTTAGCTGTCACGACACGCCCGGACAAGATGCCTACCAAAGTCACGTCGAATGGTGTCCTGGCCAGAGCTACGACATGCATGATAAGGTCTGGCTCATTGGCTAGACAGGCGCGGCCTCTGGGCCTCAAGGCATGCCCAGACACCCGTGCCCCACCAGTCCATGACAAAGACTAGCAAGACGCCGCCCAGCCGCACTCCACACTGGGCGCGCCCTGGCCGGTGGCCGCTCATGACACGCCCCGGACAAGCGCCGCCTGGGCCTGGCTTCCCAACACCTGCCCCGACCCATACATAACACGCCCGAACAAGGTGCCCTCACCCAAATGTCATGCCCAGAAACGGTGTCCCTACCAAAGGCCACGACACATTACATGGGATAAGGTCTCTTCTACTTAAGCAGCTCGCTCGCACATTTACCCTTCAGCTAGTGCACGCTCCTCGAACATTCGCCTCTGGCCCTGGCTCCACGACACGCTTGCACAAGCGCCGCCTCTAAGATAAACAAGCATGCCCAGATACGCCGACCCCACTGGGTGACAACAGATTAACTGGTCTCGGGCCTGAAGGCTACGCTCCAAAGAGTTGGCTCGACCCAAGGTCCCTCGACACGCCTGCACAAGGTGCCCCTAATAAGTCCTTCTTACACACCGTGCCCTACCCATTTATAATCACACGCCAGACAAGACGCCCCTACTCAAGGCAGCTTCTCCAGGAATGGCACCCCCACCCTAGTCCCAAACAGATACAAGGTCCTTCCTACTAGCGCTCGTCAACAGTGCTTCCACCTAGCACTCAGACACGTTGCCTCCGGGCCAAGGCCATGACACGCCCAGACAATGTGCCCCGTCCACTCGCACGCCAGAGCACTACGACTCTACCACAAGACAACTTATAAGACCGTGCCCCCAAGATAACACCAACACATGCCCAGCAAGATGCCTGGGCCGAGCGACGCCGGACCCGACTCTCACTTCACCGCACGCCCAGACCTGCCCCAGCCCCCAGCCGCCTACGATGCCCAGACAAGGTCCCCGCCTAAGCAGCATGCTAACACGGTGCCCCCAATTAGTGCATGCTTAAGACATGGTGCCCCCAACAGACCAACGACTCGCACACCAAGTGTCTCACTAAAGTTTCTACGATTAATGCCTGTATGTTGTGCCTCGCCTGAAGGTTTTCCTAGGACATCACCTCACTTAAGGTACGACATGTCGTACGCGCGCCCTACTTCAAGTGCATGCTTGGGACATCAAAGGTTCCTCAAATTTCACCCGCTACGCCCAGAAAATCCACCCACTTTAAATAATGACACACCCAGATAAGGTTCCTACTGGGCTGGTCACCATATATTAAGGCTTCTCGACCCAAATGGGTCAGCCCAGACACAGCCTTCACTGACACATGGACACTGCACACACAGGCCCGCCCTCAGCGCTGCCCAGCCACGGTGCTCTACCAAGGCCATGCCTGTCGACAGGCCCTCGATCCAATGCAATGATATCGCCCAGAGCGTGTCTTCGCCTAAATACAGATACCTGGACTGGGGACCTAGTGCATGCATAGACATCGATGTTCCCAAATTCCTAAAGGACAAGCCCGACAAGGTGCCCCTACTCACCTGTGACATTCGCACTCTGGGCCAATAGCCATGACATGCCCTGACAAGTGTGCCTAAACCCAAGTCATGCATAACTGTGCTCTGCCAGATGTCACAGATGATACATAGATAAGGTTCACGCACCGGGTCAAGACAAGGTGCTCTGTGCTAGTGCTCATTCTGCACACAATTCCTCTGGCCTGGGGCCCATGACATGCTTGTGACAAGCTTCGTCTAATAAGACGCCTAATATCACCACGACTCCACTTGCGACGCCTGCACACCTGCCAACCCAGCTGGGCCATGACACGCCTGCATTAAGGTGCCTCGCCCAGGCATGCCTGGATATTAAGGATTCCCGCCTAGTGCATGCCTAGACACGACGCCCGCCTCGCGCCACGACACGCCTGGGGACAGCGCCTCTCGCCGAACGCATGCCTGCACACCCAAGTGCCCCCACCCAGCGCCAACACACGCCAGCGATGCCCTGGCCTAACACATGCCCAGACACCTGAACCCGCCAAGTGCATGCCTGTGGACGGCAGTTCTCGGGGCCTAAAGGCCATGACATGCCTAGCGTTGAAGATGCCTCACTACAGATGCCTAAACACTGGCAGTTCTACCGAATCGCTACGACACGCCGACAAGGTACTGTCTGGTTTCTGTGGCACCTGCGTTCTGGCCATACACATGACATGCCCTGATTAAGCAGTTCTCACCTCAAAGGTCATGACTTAATCCGCGGTTCCTACTTAAAGGCTATGACATACACGATAAGGTTCCTACTTGGGCTTCTTCCTAAGACATGGTGCTCAATATTACTAGACATGGTTCCTCTGCTTACCCATGACATGCTTGTGACAAGGTGCCTCGTCTACATACCTAGACATAGCTGGATTCCCAATTTCTACAGATTTCCTGGCACACTCCAGGCCTCTACCTCTAAGGTTACGACATGCCAAGACAAGGTGCTCTGCCTCAGGCCTAGATATGCAGACCCCCCTACTTAGTGCATGCCTAGACATCGATGTCCTAGCTTTACGCCACGACACGCCTGCACGTAGTCGGGACTTCGCCTAACTCCATACCTGCATACACCGCTTCACTTAAATACTAACACATTTACAGTAAGATGTCTCGAACTAATGCATATCTCGACATCTGGACTCCTGGGCCTGCACGGCAGACACCTGCTCACCCTCACTACACGGCATACACAGAGGTTCTTTCTACTTATCATTCCCTTAAACAAGGTGCTTTAAGCTAGTGTCGCTTCGAAGACGCTTCCTCTGGCTTAGTTTCAAGACATGCTTAAAGCAAGGTGCTCGCCTAGTGCATGTCTGGGGACATGGTGACTCTACCAACAAGATGCCTCGACCTGCACTCTACTTAATGCCAACACACACGCCCAGCAAAGATACCCGACCTAACGTGATGCCTGTAGACGGCGGCCCTCGTGCCATCCCAAGACACGCCTCAGACGATAAGGCCTCAAATTCGAGCAAAGTATGCCTAGTGATAAGGTGATCCAACCTAGCGCATGCCTACACACGATGCCCTCGCCCCAAGATCAACACATTCCCAAAGTAAGATCTCACTTAATGTACGCCTAAACAAGGTGACTCACTTACAGATGCCTGACACCCAAGGCTCTACTTAATCCCAACACATGTCTAGGGCAAGATAACATCTACTAATGCATGCCTAGACACTAAGGATTCTGGCCTAGTTGCATGCCTGCAGACACCTGCCTCAAAGAAGTGCCAAGAAATGCCTGCACGAGGTGCCCAAATTCTCACAGCATGCCCAGATACGAATCACCCTTAGAAGTGCATGCCTGGCCACACGACGCCCCCGCCTAAGACCAACACATGCCTAGGACAAGATTCCACTACTTAATGCCCGCTAAGACAAGGTGATTCCTGGCCTTAGTGCATGCCCAGACAAAGAGTGCTTCAAATTTACATGACATCTAGGGCAAGGTTCCCACCCAAGGCATGCCTAAACACGATTCCTCTACTTATCGCTCAAGATAGCCAATGCAAGGTGCCCAGCCTAATGTCGTTGACCCCGACTTGGCAAGGTGCTCCATCCCAAAGGTTACGTTTAGACACCTGCCTCACCCTGCTGACATGACATACCTAAATAAGGCGCCGACCCAAGGTCACAGACACGGTGCTCACCATGGTTTCTGCACGGTGCCTCTACTAAAGGTCATGCCTGCACAAGGGGCTCCCTGCCTGGGTTTTCAGACATGATGCCCGACCTGCTGGCATGACATGCCTGGGACAAGATGCTCCGACCTAGTGCAAGCCTAGAAATGGTAACGCAGCCCTAGTACCACGCCTTACAAACGATGCCCTGGCCTAGCCCCACGACATACCCATATAAGGTTCTTCGACCATCATTTCGTTTCAGACAAGGCTTCTACTAAGGTCGCCTAAACATCTATATCCGCTTCTAGTGCCATGACATGCCTGCATTACGTGCCTCGCTCTAAATAAGATGTCCGGACACCTATGGACTCACTTCAAGGTACGCCTCGACACGACGCCTCAAGATAATACCAACACACGCCCAGTCTCCATGATGTCCCCACTGCCAAGTACGCCTGCACGTTGACCCCACTCAAAGGCATGCCTGTGAGATCTGCAGATCCGCCTCACGCTGACACACGCCCAAAAGAGTCTCTTCACTTCAAGGCATGCCTGGGACACCTGCTTCCAAAATTCTAAGACCACGCCTGTGACACCTGTCTTCACTTGGCGCCATGACATCGCCTAAACAAGGTGCCCCGCCTAGCCGCCACGACCTCACCAAGATAAGGTTCTACCTAGTGCTTTACTCCAGACATGGTGTCTCACCAGTACTCTGCCTGGGGACACGGCAGCCCTGCCAGTCGCCTCACGACACGCCTGGTGACACGGCAGCTCCTACCAAGGTCATGCCTAGCCAAGGTGCCTTGCCTAGTACACAATGACATGCCTGGTGAAGGTGTCTTCGCCTACAAGGACAGATTCCTACTTCACAGGTTGCATTACAGGTGTCTAACGTACGACTAGGACACACAATGACTACTTATCCATGCCTAACCGTCATTTCCCCTGCCAATGCCACGACATACATGTGATAGCGCTGTTCTACTTACCGCTACCTGAGACACTGCGGTTAGCTGTGCTATCATTTATCTGGGACATACTCTACTTAGTTCCATGACACGCCAGACAAGGTGCCTGCTCCACAGATTCCGGCACACCTGACTCAGCCTGGCATGCCCACACACCTGCCCCCACCGGTGCCATGACATGCCTAAACAAGGTGCATCAAGCTAAGGCATGCCTGATATGGTGACTCCTACTAGTAACGCCCAGACACGATGCCCTACCATGGGCCACGATGCCTGCACAGCGCCGCCTAACGCATGCCCAGAGTTCCATGGCCACCACTAATGCCAATACATGCCTAGTAAGATGCTCCTGGGCCTTAACGCATCTTCGCACACTCCAAGTGACCTCTGGCCACCGCATGCCTGCACACTCCGCGTCTCAAACTTAGTTCCATACGCCAGCAAAGATGCCCCCACTCCTTAACGCATGCCTGTGACATCTGGCAGTTCCCACGTAGCTGCCATGACACGCCCGAACAAGGTGTCTCGCCCACATTTCCTAGACACCTGCCCTACCACGCCACTAAGACGCCTAGCGCTGCACACGGCCTAGTGCTTTCAGACACCCGTGCCCCAAACAACAGACATAATCTACAAACCGGTCCCACTTCAAATGGGCCACGACACACCTGGGGATAAGGTCCTTTTCACCTGCCAAATCACTAGACATTTGACTGCATTTCACCGCCGCTCTCAGACGGGACGCCTCCGCCCCGCTCACGACACGCCCAGACAGCGTGCCTCCTGCCAAGACACCAGACACGGCGACTCTACCCATCGTACGCCCAGACACGGCACCTCAAAATTCCTCATACACGACACGCCAGCAAGGTTCCGCCAATAAGATGTCAGAAATCCAAGTGTTCTGGCCTAGCACCACGCCTGGGGACATCTGCAGTTCTGGCTGCTATCATGACACGCCCGGACAAGGCAGCCCTGGCCTAGTGCTCATCACACCCACCCTGGGGGCCGCCACGACACGCTCCCGGACAAGGAACAACTCAAAGGCCACGCCCAGGAACCCCGCCCCACCCTACCGCCACGACACACACAAGATGGGCAAGGCTTATCCCGCCTGCTGGCCGCCCAGACATGCAGGCTTCAAGCCAGTGTCACTAAACACCTGGCCCTACTTGGGCCCGCGGATTACGTTCCTCGAATGGGCAAGCCCGGGTCTGGCATTCGCCCATACACCCACACCAGCCCACTGCATGCCCGCACACCCGCCCTCACCAATACGCTGACACGCCCAGCAGGCTCGCCCAGCATGACTGGGATATGATGACCGAACTAGTGCATGCTCAGACGACATTCCCACTTCAGGCCATGACACTGGGACAAGGTGCCTTCGTTTAACGCATGCCCAGACAAGGCGTTTCAGCCTCACTACTAACACACGCCTGCAAGAAGACTGCCTCTACCACCACGCCTGCACACCTGGATCCTACTCTAAGCATGCCTGTGGACCTGCCCCACCCAGTCGCCACGACAAGACAGTTAAAGACGTCCCTAGCCAACGCATGCCCATACACCCGCGCCCCCGACCAGCCGCCATGACACGCCCTGACAAAAAGGCCCTGGCTCACTCCGCTCCTGCACACCTGCTCCCTCGACCCAATGGCCACGACACGCCCAGACAGCGCCCAAAATCTCCATCATGCCTCCAAAATCCATCTCTCAAATGGTTGTCATGACATACATGACAAGGTCTCTTCACCAAAGGCTCGCTCGACACTATCTCAGCTAGCGTCATTACGAAGACCGTTCTGGCCTACTCCATGACACGCTGTAGAAGGTGCTCGCTTGCATGCCCAAATGCACGGTGACTCCCACTTAACGAGATGCCTCGACACGCATCGGCCTAACGCCAACACACACCAAAGCAAAGATGCCCCACTTCAATACACGACTAGACACCTGCACCCCGGCCTGCTGACGCCAGACACCTGGGTTCCTCAAATTTCAGCGTTTTACACGCCTAGACGACGCAGCTTCTTGCCCTAATATGACGCCAGATAGTTAATCATCCCAAGACGCCATAAACGGCTCCTGGCCTACTTCACTACAACACTCGTCTGCACATTCCCCTGGCCTAATGCATGCCTAGACACCCGCGACTTACCAAGACGCTTGCATCAGCCTCGCCAAGGCCATGACATTCCCAGCAAGGTTCCCCAACCTGGGTTGCATTCCTAAACACGATTCCCGCCACGCCATGACAGCAAATGCAAGGTGCCCTACTAATGCATGCCTGTGGATCTGCCCTCACTCGCTGTCACACCGTCGCAAGGTGCCTCGGCCTGGCCACAAGCCAGACACTCCGCGGCGCCTAAATACCATGAAATACCCAAATAAGACGTTCCCGCCAAGATCGCCTGCACACGCCCGCTTCCATCCTAGTGTTTTCCTGCACACGGCGCCCTACTTTCGCCACGACACGCCCAGACAGCGCTGCCTTCGCCCAACTAAGCCTGTATTGATCTATGGCCACACCCGCCTACGCCAACACACATGACAGTAAGATGCCCTACCTAATGCATGCCCAGACACGATGACCTCTACTTAGTGTATGCCTTAGGACACAGCTGCCCTCCCAAGGCTACGATATGCCCAAGAAAAAGTGAAGATGCCTCGCAAATTTAGCACATGCCTGGGGACACCTGCCTCCTCGCCTTTAAAGGCCATGCCATTCTCGGGATTGCTAAGTGCCCTATTCAAGGCTTCTCTCCTAGACACGCGCGCCCGCCTCGCGCGCCACGCACGCCTGTGACAAGCGTGGCCTGCTCTAAGAGCCTTTCCTAGATGACCTGCCTCAGCCTCAAAGGCTATGCCTCAACCGGCCCCGCCTAGCGCCATAACATACCCAGGATAAGGTTCTCGCCTAGCGGTTTCGCTCTAGACACGATGCCTCGCTTAGTTGATGACATGCCAAGACAAGGTGTCTTTGCCACGCCTAGACATCGGTGATTCCCCTGGCTTCAATGCATGCGTGCACCTGCTCCTCGACATAATACCAACACATGCCTAATCAAGATGCGTCTGGCTTCACAAGATGCCTATAAATAATCTAAGATCTCTACTCAAGAAAATCTGCATTATCAGCGGGCCATGACACGCCCGGATAAGGTGCCCTGGGCCTCCACTGCTTCCTGCACACCTGCCCTACCAAGGCCAAGACACGCCCTCGACAAGGTGCCCACCCCGCACATGCCTAGAACCCGTGTCTCCGCCACACGACATGATAAGGTCTCTACCAAGGTCGCTGTGACATCATGCTCAAGCTACCACTAGACACCTGGGCTCCCCACTCAGTCCCAAGATTACGCTCGACATGCCTCGTCTAGCGAATGCCTATACACCCACACCTGGCCATCGCATGCCTGTGACTTGGCCCACCCTACTATCGTGATTACGCCCAGACAAGGTGCCCTCGCCAGAGCATGACAAGACACCTGCGGCCCCCGCCCCCCACCACGCCCCAGACATCTGGCCTCTCTGCCCATACATGACATGCCCAGACAGGCCCTGGCCCCACTGCTTTCTAGACACTCCGCGCCCCGCCTACGACATGCCCAGACAAGACGCCCTACCAAGTGCACGCCAGCATCATGCCTCAACCCACCGCCATGCCTTAAATCCAAGGCTCTGCTTGTCATGACATACCTAGATAAGGATCTCTACTAGCCACGCTTAGACACGGTGCTTCTGGCCATCGGTCAGGCTTGCACGGCGCTTCTGCGCTCTTAATGCTACGACACGCCTGCACACTTCGTTGCCCCCGACCTGGGCTGGCCCCGACCCAAGGCCATGCCCAGCCACCTGCCTCGATCCAAATGCGAATGACATGCCCAGCCAAGGTGTCTCGCCAATGCGAGACACCATGATTCCCCGCCAAGGCATGCATGACACGATGCCCTGCCTAAGGCCATGACATGCTCGATCAAGGTGCCCTGCCTGGGCTTACCTGCACACTCCGCCACCGACCTATCACATGACACGCCGTGGACAACATGCCTGTACCCCGGGGCCCATGCTCAGAAATTTACGCCTACTGCGGCGTCACGCACATACATAGATAAGGTTCTTTAGCTTCCATCACAGATGTGATTGGGGCTAAGGTTTCGTGCTAAATACGCTGCACACACCTCTGGCCTAGCTCCACGACACGCTTAGACATGTGCTCGCCTAAATAAGATGCCCACACAAGCGTGATCTCCCGCCTAACAGACGCTTAAACACTGCCTTCTCGCTTACACGACATGCCTAGACAAGTGTGTCTCGCCCACAAGACGCCTGATATTTCGGGGCTGACTTCTGGCCTAACAGACGCCTGTGACACCGGCTTTCGCTTCAAGGCCACGACATCACAAACAAGGTGCCTTCGCCTAACGTGATTCCTAAACATGGTGTCTCTAAGATACAATCAGATGCCCTACCAACGTACGTCAAGACACTAGCTGACTCTGGCCTACGCATACCTGTGCACGCTGTCACACCCAAAGGCCATGACAAAACCAAGAAAGATGCCCCACTAAAGGCATGCCCATACACCCGCGCTCTACCGAGCGCCATGATCACCGATTGAAGGTGCCCCTACTCTTGTTTCCCCGTGACACCTGTTCGACCCATCGCCACGACTATCTGACAGCTATTCTGCACCCAATGTCATGCCTAGAAACCTGTCCCCGCCCCAGCGCCATAACATGCATGGGAGAAGGCTCCTTCTACTCTAGTGTCATTTCGTGACATTTCATCCTTCGGTGCCACATTACTGACACTGCCTCTACCTCGCCCACGACACGCTGGGACAAGCGCCAGCTTGCCTACAGATGCCTGTGACATGGTGACCAGCCTAACGACGCCAGACACGCGCTCCCGCCTTTATCGTTGAACACACATGTCTGGTGCAAGACGCCCCGTACCCACTGCTCGCTCAGACGATGATTCCCGACTCCAACAGATGCCTGTGACACCTGCCTCACCCTGCCGCTCGATTACGCCTCGGACGAGGTGCTTCATCCAACGCCATGCTTTTCAGACACTCCACGCCCCTGCTCTAAATACCATGACACACCCAACAAGGTTCCGACCTAATGTCGCCTGCAGACACCCGCCCATCCTTAGCTTCCTGTATTACGAGCCCTGGCCACACATATCTAGTCCACAAATGGCCCCCACTTCATGCAATAACACGATGCACAAGGTGCCTTCGTCTGGGTGAACGCCCCAGACACTCCATGACCCTACTCAAGGCATGAATGTGATACCTGTCCCTGCCGAGTGCCATGCTGGGACACCAAAGGCCTCTACCCGCCGACACACCTGCATTGCAGCCCTAGCCTGAGACTCCCAGACACTGGCAAGGTTCTACTTAATGGCATCACACTGTAAAAGATGCCCCCACCAAGGCAAGCCTAGAAATGAGTCCCACTCAATCCGACATATCCACACAAGGTTCCTTCTACCAAGGCTTTTGCCTGCACATGGTGCTTCACCGGGTTTGCCTGCACACGCGTCCCCCAAGACACCACCAACCACGCCCAGCAAGACGCCCCCACCCAAACGCACGCCTGCACACCCGCGACTCTACCACCGCATGCCCAGATGACCCAAGTAGTCCCAAACTTAGCGCCATGATTACGCGTAGATACACAAGGTCTCGCCTAGCGCATGCCGCATCACCCAAGGCCCTCATCCCACCACGCCCAGACATCTGGCCCCCAAGGCCATGACACGCCCATCGCGCGTCTCTGGGCCCAATAGCTTCCTGCATTGCCAGTGCCCGGCCTGGGCCACGACACGCCCGGGACAAGACATCTCGCACAAGTGCACGCCAAAGACAACGCCCAAACTCAACGCCACGCCCAGAAACTGGTCCCGCCCCGCCGCCACGACACACCCAGATGGGCTCTTCCCACCCGTCGCTTCGTGACACGGTGCTCTACCACATCACTGCACACCCGCCCCACCCAGCCGCCTAACACACGCCCGCACACGGCCGCCCCGGCTCACTGCCATGCCCAGCCACCTGCCCCCCGACCAACAAGAACGACACGCCCAGACCGACGCTGCTCGCCCAAACGCTAGCACACCTGCCCCCGCCTAAACGCCACGACATGCCCGTATCAGCGCCCCGCCCAATCCATGCCCAACGATCTGTCCCCACTAGCGCCACAGATGCCCTACTCAACGCATGCCAAGACACCCAAGGATTCCCTGGGCTTCTAAGGCAAGCCTGTGACACCTGGGTGCCACACCCCAAAGGCCATGACAAGACTATTAAGAAAGATGCCTCTACCACAGATGCTCATACACCGCTTCCTGGCCGAGGCCATGACATGTCCGGACAAGGTGCCCTGTCTAGGCGCTTTCCTGCACACCTGCCCCCACCTGGCCATGATCATCCGACAAGGTGCCTCACCCCAATGTCACGCCTGTAAACTGTCCTCGACCTAAGGCATAACTTACATGATAGCGTTCTTCTGCCAATGGCCGCTGCACTCATCCGCACCAAGGTCATCTCGACACCCGCCCCGCCCTGGGCCCATGACACGTTTAGAAAAGGCACTCGTCTAGTGCACGCCCAGACACGGTGACTTGGCCACGCCACGCCACCGAGGCCGCCGACCCAGTCCATGACATGCCTGTGACACGCCCTACTCTGGGGCCGCACGCCCGCACGTTGGACTCACCCTAGTGCATGCCTAAACACAAACAAGCCTCCGCTTAACGTCACGACACGCCCAACAGCGTTCCCCTAGCCAAATACAGACGCCTCTGCACACAATTCCTCTACCACGAAGATGACCTACCCAGGCACCAAGGATCCCGCTTAGCGCACCTAGACATCGGCTGGCTTCTGGCTTAATAAGATACCCAGATCTGATCTCCTCGCCTAACAGCATGCCCAGGACACTCCAAGTATCTCACTCGTGCCATGACATGCTTAGAAAAGGCTCTCCCTCGGGTCTCAGGCCCCGCCAGATAAGGAGACCTCGACCTAGTGCGTGGCTAGACACTCCGCGGTCTCTCGCCCCAATGCCATGACGACTAGGCAAGGTTCCCACTAGTGCATGCCTGTGACACCGTGCCTGTGCTCCAGCGAAGACATGCCTAGGCAGGTGTTCTTACTATCAGATGCCTGCACACCCGTGACTCCCGCCTAGTGAATGCCTAGACACCTGCCTGAAATTCCTAGTGCCATGATATGCCCAGCAAGGTTCCCACTCAAGGCATGCCCAACACTGCTCGACCTGGGCTGGGCATGCCCAGCACCCTACCCTGCCTAACAGTCATGCCCAGCCACCTGCAGATCGCACTCAAGAAGTCACGTGCCTAGCCACTCGCTCGACCTAGTTCAATGACATGCCTGGGACAAGGAGCCCCGCTTGTCACTTAAACACTAAGCTCAACCCACGTCATTTAGACATGGTAATTTACTAGTTGGCCATGCCTACCCATGGTGCTCCTGGCCTAATGCAAATGACATGCTTAAACAAGGTGCCTTCGTCTAGTGAATAATTAGACACGGTCCAAGCCCCAGAGTATGCCTGCACACTGCCTTAGCCTAGCAGCCTCGATGCCAAGACAAGGTGTTTCTACCAGGCCATGACACGCCCAAAAGATACCCCTACTCAAGGCATGTCTAGGCACTCCGCCCGCGCACCCATCCCATGCCTGTAAATCCAGGCCTCGCTCGCCATGAACACCTACACAAGGTTCTCTCTACTCTATCATACCTAGACATGATGCTTCCTGGCCTGCTTCGCTCTAGACACTGCCTCGCCAAGTGCCATGACATGCCTAGACAAGGTGGCTTGCTATCAACCCCTCGACTAGATAACACGAGTCCCGTGCGTCATGAGGGCGCTGCTCTAAATTTCCATTGCCCGCCTAAGGAAATCGAAAGCAAGGCAAAGATCAAAACAAGTGCTCTGAGGCACGTAGCGTGAGCCAAGCACGCACACGAGGGAAGGCGCAAGTAACTGCTAGACGCAACAACATGTACCGTCACAAAGACTCACGGCCTGTAGAGGGCGGGCCTCTTACGCCAGACTGAGGCAAACTAATCGTTGTCAGGGAATTCCAAGAATATACGGGCAGAGAGCCTCAAGAAGCTTCCCATCCGGTGCAACAAGGATTCCTACAGCCAAGGAAATTCTACAAGTGAAGGACTCCTAGGGCGGAAGACTCCTGTGCTGAAGGACTCCACCACGTGAAAGACCCTGTGGCGTACGACCAGTCAAGGACTCCCGTTTTAAGGACTCCTGTGAGGAAAGACTTAGCCTGGAGGACTCCTACCTTGCGACTCATAGCGCACAAGCAGATAGAGCTTATTCAAATAGGACTCCTGTAGAGCGAGAGCCGATTGTTATTTGGCCACTGGATTAAGTACGACTAGAAGAGACTTCAATATTATCACTGGGGGATCGGGCCTGAGCATCCTATATAAAGGGTCCGCACCACTCAAGAATCACGACCAGCCGATCCACGTAAGATGTAAAGATCCCAACACGTCGTGAGCCTTTGCAAGATCGGTTTCAGATTTTAAGAAGAAATAAAATACCGGGTCAGAAATACTGTAGTTCCTCATGGTTCGAGAGAATTGCGAGGTATCAGACGCTTCACTCACGGCCTAGCGCCAGACACGACCTAAAAAAAGATATGGACAAAGAGTATCGTAGCTGTTCGATGGCTAACGCGAGATGATCTGGGCTGATGCGCCGCGGAGCAAAGAGTGCTGATGAGGTTTAGGTAGCACGCAAGTCCGTGCCGACGCTGCGAGATAGCACAAAGAATCGAGGCTAACGCCACCCTTCGACCAATCGCAGATGCCGCCTCGCCGCTGACTCACAGCTGCGGAATCGGTTTAGACTCGCGAGAAGGTCGCTGAGGAACTACAGTCATTCCATGACCGAACGCGACTACGACCGAACGCGACCATGACCGAGGAGTTCGGCGGACCTGGATCGATCTCTGTGAGGGGGAGATCAGGTTTACCGGCGAGCAAAGGTGCGGGCACCAACCGCCGCGATCCGCCCCGCAAAGGTGCGAGACCGAGCCCAAGCTCTCGTGGCGTGCAACACAAAGACTCGAGAACTCTCGGGACATGGAGCAATACTATCACGCCGACACCAGGTGAACAAGCAACGAGCAACTACTCATGTATTTGATAGTGATGCAAAGCTTCGTGGCGACCAAAACGAGCGACGATGCCGCCGTCGACCAAAGATCAAGAGCCGAGATCTTCGGAAATGAGTCAAGGATCATTTCTACCCACAAACACGCTGCGGACGGCGAGGGAGTCTCTCAAGAAACCGGCAGACTTCCGCTCACGTAGACTGCGGAAAGAGTTTAGCTCGCCGATCCTTGACATCAAGGACAGTCCGGGTCGGCTAAGTCGCATGTACTTCATGTCCGCCGTAAGGACGCCCAAACTGACCGAGGCTGTAAGGTGTCCAAGACTACCACCCATGGCAAAGAATCAACTACCTATCGGACTAAAGAGTGACCTCTTCCTCTACTCCCACCCAAAAGGGGAAAGGCCAGAACAAAGAGTCGAACAGGAAATCAGATGCAAAGACCTCCAAGAGTCGAGGCAAGGGTTGGAAGAAAACGCAGGATATGCGTGCAGCTGGGAGGCGGACTTCACAAACTACTGTGCCGCTTCTGCCGCTTTTATCTGATGGGCCACATCGAGCGAGGGATTGCCCAAAGAAGGAGAAGCTCAATGCACTCATAGCCGAAGACGAGGAAGATAGCGAGGTAGAGGTCCCTACAAGAGCCAACCCTCTGAAGTTGTCAACACACGCGAGCCGAGGCGACTCACGCTAATCGACAGAAGAATCTGAGTTCCACCTATGTACGCCCTCGACGTATTTCAGTTACCGAAAGCAACCCGGACGTAGCGCGGTTTCAACCGCATACATGTTTGCAAAGTCTCTCACAAGATTTGCTTCGATGAAGCCGTGAGACCCTTAAAGAAGGCGCGCACGCACGGGGTTATACGCTGGACAAAGCGCGTGAGACCTGGGAATTCGGTGGGCGAACTGGGCTTCCGCTGGCTAACCTCGTGATCCGGTTAAGATCGATATAAGCGCTTCGCAGAGGTTCGATTCGAAATATGATGGACCCTCAAGTCGCGGAAGCGTGTTCGGAATGTGGCCTACAAACTAAAGCTACCGAGTAGGTCAGGTTTCACCCGACATTCCATGTAATCTTCAAGTCTTATCATGTTGATCCTAAATCCGACAGTGCAGCAAAGCGAAACTCGCCTATGGTTGGGAGTCGTAGTTCAGAAAGAGATGGCAAGATCCGCAGATAGAAGACGGGGAACCGGGAAGAACAAGTGGACCGAATACTTAATTCATCGGGCGGGGACGTCACGCTGAGGCAAAGCTCGGGAAAAGAGCGCTACATTACGGCGCCAAGATCGATCTCGGCATGCTGGGCTGGGGTCAACGAGGATGTTGGAATAATTCTAGCGAGGAGGGTTTGTCACTCCACTCAGATAACACGAGTCCCGCGGCGCATGAGGGCGCGCTTCTTTGGCCTCCACGGCCCGCTTAAGGGAAATCGAGCAAGGCAACATGAAACAAGGCCAAAGGCACAGCGTGAGCCAAGCACGCGCACTTATGGCCGCAGCGCACCGGGTTAAGACGTGCAAGTGGGACGCCACTAAGACTCACCTACTTGCAGGTGCCCGGGACAGACATCTGGCAAACTAATCTGTAAATATCAAAGAATATATAGCAAGAGCCTCACAAGAAGCTTCCTAACCGGTGGAACAAAGATTCCTACAAATTTTTAAGGAGTACTAAGCAGAAGGACTCAAAGTGAAGGACTCCTACTCCTAAAGTGAAAGACTCCTAGCGGAAGGATCGATCGAAAGACTTTTAAAGAAATTCTAAAGTGAGACTTACCCTCGTAGATTTCAGCGGCTTTGCATAGAGTTTCATTCAAATGTGACCTTTAGCTTGAAGGATCAGATCAAGCCTGGCGAAGACTGTGAGTCGTAGCAGACCTTAAATTAATATTTGCACTGTGATCGCCTCAAAGATCCTTTTATAAAAAGCATTCGCGCCCACTGGGTTAATTCATGCACAGAGTCGATCCATTTAAAAGCATAGAAGATCCCGAGATGCGGAGCTCAAGAAGATCGTCTCAGATTTTAGTAAACTAATAAAATACGAGTCAGGGGAGAGTGCCCCAAATTTTGTGTCTCGAGAGAATTGCGATGATCGGTAAGGTCGGCCCAACAGGATCTAGCGCCGCACACAGCCAAAAAGACGGCGTAGACACTCGCCTGGTATGCCTGTAATACCTGGACCCGACCCAGCGCATGCCCAGACACCCGCGCCCTGCCTACAGCCAACACATGCCCAGCAAGATGCCCTGCCACGCACGCCCAGACACGACGACCAAATCTCGGTATGCCTGCACACCCAGCTCCACCAACACTAACGACACGCACCGGGGACATGTTGCCCTACTACGTGCATGCCCAAACACGATGCCTCTACTCTACAGGCCTAGCACCGCGGTTCTACCTAATGCCATGCTCCAGGCCACCTACAGACGCCTCACTATCATGCCTAAAATTGCATCAAACTTACTGCCTAAATTATCATCAACCTTACAAAAGGTCGGGTCGTTCATTCAGATAAGCAGGCGTCCGCTTGTAAGGAAAGTTTGGCGGGTCAGGTATTCATGTGTCGTAGCGCAGCAATTTCAGAAAGGTGCCTGCTAATGAAGAGCAAGTCGGGTCGAGACCCATAGAAATTCCTTCATACTCGTGGCCGCTATCGCCGTATTCGAACGTGATTGCAAGGTCAGTTTCCAAGAGGAGTCTTAATCGCAGACCGAGATAGAAATCGAGTAGTCGGATTTTTCGGTGTGATACGGTATCGCACCCACGTAAATTCCTTCGCTGGTTGTGTCGCTTATCACATATTTGAACGGGACGCGTTGTCTAAGAGGAGTCTTTGTAACCGCGACCGGCACGTAAATCGATAGTCGATTTTCGTGTGATACCGGGTATCGTAGCCTCGAAATGGTCAGCGAGACCCTTAAGAGAGGGCGCACGCTTGGAACAATCGCTGGGAGAATGGCCCGTTGAGGAGGGCAATGTGGCCTGGTGCATCGCATGCTAATGATACCGCACTAACACCACTGTCGAACGTAACGAGGAATTATTGGGAAAAGATACAACCCGAGGCGCTTCAAAATTGGGAGAGGACATGGGGTCCAAATTGTAATCCCTGTCGGAAGATGTGGCAGTCCTCAAGAAAGAGATTCTGCAAGGTGCCTCTCTTGCATCGGATGCCCCTCCCAAAGTCGGAGTTCCAGAACCGAAAGGATTCAGTGGGAATCGAAATGCAAAGGCGCTGAGAATTTCTTCGGGGACATGGAGCGCTTGGGTCGCCATGACCCCGATGGTGAGAAAGTGCGTATAACCAGCATGTACCTCTGCGATGCTAAGTTATGAAGTGACCAGCGAGGATGACAAAGAGTCCGGGTAGGGCCCGATTGCAACCGAGACTCTTTAAGAAGGAGATCAAAGATCAATTCTTCCCAATAATGTTTACGGATGGCACGGAGTCATCGCGCAAACAGATCCGAACCGTGGAGGGGTTACGCCAAGGATTTCGGCTCGATGCTCGACATCAAAATATGTCTCGATGATGACAAGCTATTCAATTTCATGTTCGTCAAGCCGTGGACGGGCGCAAATTGAATTGCTGGTACGTGAACGATCTCCGACCGCCATGGCAACGACTAACCTCCAGTCTGCAGACTACAAATCGGGTGTCAGGCCACTCCATCCAAAGAAGGCAAGCCGTAGGGAAACAAGAAAGCAAAATTGGCGTGGTTAATCACAAGAAGTGCAAGTATGGGAAGAATCGGCGGAAGGCCATTTCGGGAACATCGTGAGTCACCAAACCAACAGAGAAGCGGTGGCAAGATTCGGGCGCCCTCCGAACAAGCCTATTGGTCGTTTATCACAAAGGCCCCCATAGGCTCGTGATCGCCCCTGCAGGGAAGCTTTCACCGGGTCACCGGACGACAAGGCCAATTCTGATTCAAATGAAGGTCCTTCAAGAGTCAATCCTCTATAACCTCGGTCGTGATATGTGGTCGACCACCGCCCAAAGTCCTCGATGCTCAGAAACTTCGTGAATGGTGTTCGGGTCAAAGTTATGGTGGACAGCGGCGTGACCCACAATTTTGTGGCCAATAGAGAATCAAAAAGACTAGGTCTCAACCTGGAGGAAGACACCAGTCAGATCAAAGCCGTGAATAGGTGGGGTGCCCGGCAGATCCGTGGAGTCGCTAAGAATGTCACATTGCGTCCGCAAGTGGAAAGTGGTAAATGTAACTATTATGTGTCCCTTCGATGATTTTGACTTAATTCGTGTGGACTTATTTAAAAGCCAAGGTGGCCTCGCGGCACACTCGAGGACTAATGTTTGAAGAAAGCATGCCATGCTTTGTGCAAAGCAGATGTGAAGGCAAGATAGGAAGGGCCAAAGAACTTAATTGGCTGGTCGCCATTCAATTGAAAAAGGGTTTAAACAAGGGCCGCAAACATATGTCGCACGGGTTGAAATAAAAGAGGACAAGACTATGGAGGTCCCACTGAATGGATCGCTACATGAATTTGTCGATGTGATGCCGCAGCAATACCCAAGGAGTCGCCCACTCTACGCCCCATCGACCACTCCGATTGAAGTCATCCCGAGGTCCAGCCTCAGACTGGGCTTCTCACGGATGTCCCCTATCGAGTCAGCTGGAATCGGCAAAGGAATCGAAGGAGTCAAGTGGACGGTGTCCCGATCCACTTTCGAGTTCTCACGGCGCACTACCGCTGCTTTCTGCAGTGCGTAGGAAGGGTCACAGGATGCATTGATTACAAGGCTCTGAACAAAGCAACTATAAAGAATAAGTACTCAATCCCCCTAGCAGCGGAGCTATTTGACAAATTTTCTAAGGCCACTTATTTCACAAAGCTGGACCTTCAACGATATCGCGTGTGCAGATCAAGTATGCGATGAAGGAAACAACTCGTGTAACCTCGATACGGGCATACAAGTTTCGTAATGCCGTTGACTCATTAATGCCTTAAGAACCTTTTTGTAATCTTAAGTGAATGATGTCATTTTATTATATCGATGCTTGTCAGGCGTATCTCGATGACATTGTTATTACGCCGCCCCTTCGAGAGCACAGAAAAGACTGAGTTTAGTGTTTTAAACCGAGTAAAACATACTCTTGTAAAAAGAGAAGGCGGTTCGGCACTCTGTAGCATGGTATCATGAGGGATCACCGAGATGGACAGGCAACATGCAACGTGGAATAAGATCTAGTTAACAAAACCCAGAATCATACTATCACTAATAGATAATTATAAACAATATAGAAAGTGGTACTTAAGATGGCGCCCCACTGATTGTCAGAAAGATCGTAAATCGAATGGAGCCTAAGTGTCAAGTAGCCTTGGCGAGCTGAGTCGTGAATGTCCTTAGAGCTGGCCCTTCTGGCCGCTTCAACTGAGTCGCTTATTCAAGTACAAACGTATGCCTCTGATGAAGCCATGAGTCCTAAGGCAGAAGAACACCCAGTTGCCACTTTGAAAGCAGGAAGTTGAATGGTCCTGAGCAACTGCAGACAAAGACACATGAGAATAAATGACCGCCAAGGGATTCACGGGCCGCAGTAATGGCGCGATATCATTGGTAGCATGTTCGCGGGTGGTCACCGACATGCCAACACCTCTTCATTTCGGCGAAGCCGAGTGCCAAGCAAGCCATATGGTGCACCAGCATATTAAACTTCGATCGGTCAGATGCACGGGAAAGCACAACGCGGTAGCAAGTATACCCGAGTCGCAAGGAGTGTAATTAAGCCATATCACGCCTGGCTGGCTGCGCCAAATTTTAAATGAAGCGATCAAAAGTATCAAGTAGTCGGGCGCGAAGTACGAAGCTGGTACGCAGGGTTCGTGATGGCCTAATAGAAAGTATCGATGCAGGATGAGCCTGTCAGTTAAGGGTGGTAGTTGTATGTCCCGCCAGAAATCTCGCGAAGAGTTACTAAGGAGACCCATGACACTAAACGCAGCCATCCTGGGAAGAAGGACTCTAGCTTATTGCCAGTCCGACCATCGCCTAAGATTAGGGATGATGTGGCAAGCAGATAGACATCTTCGCTAGTGTGCCAACTAGACAAGCACGGAGAAGAAGACGCAGCCACGCCAAGCAGCACTCCCATACCGATAAGCCTGTGGGGAAAGCATCTCCATGGATTTACCGCTGATCTCCGTGATTTCATTTATGTTTCCAAAGGTGAGTGATCATAAATCCATCTTTGTGATTGTCGGGACGGCTTTCAAAATATGCAAGGTTCATACTGAGACGGGCATGTCCCGCGGGAAGGTTGTCAAACTATTTTTTCAAAGAATGTCATGGAGATACCTTTGATCACGAAGACATTATCGCTGATAGAGATGATTCACAGAAGTTTCAGAACTGCTCAAACTCGGGTTTGCAGTTGTGTTCTCGACAACAAATCACCCATTGCACTAAATGGCCAAACTGAGAGGGCGAATGGATTAATGGAAGAGGTACTCGAGGCACTTTGTCACAAGATCACGTAAAAAATCAAGTTGATTTACTGATGCACTCCCAGCTTTATACAATTTGCATAGAGCTTCATCGACGGTGAGTCCTTTCGAAGTTAGCCACAAGATTGCACTAGGGTTGTCTTAGAAAGGGCAGCGTAGCCAATAAATTAGCCTCCCGCAAAGACAATCGCCGGCTCGAACTCCTGCATTTAGATGCCCGAGAGGCCCGAGAGAGCTTAGAAAGCCGCCGAGGATGAAAAGTATAACAGAATCGCAAATGGCTGAGTTTCGTCAGGACGTAAGCTACTAACATCACAAATTGGAAATAGGTCAAAAAGAGTAAAGCAAGACAGAGAAGCCTTATTCCAGTATAACGGACCCTTCTGGGCATTGCAGCTGCGGGACAAGTGGCGATAGGTCAATCGCGTAATCGGCCAAGCTTCACCCGACCTTCCACGTAAGTTTCCTAAAGTCGTATCACAGGGATTCGGACAAAGAGCAGGAGATCCGCGCTCCGTCGTTGGTGATGAAATAGCTTTTAATCACCAAGTCGGAGCGCATTCTCGGATCATCGTATCATTGGGCTAGCCAAGAACCTATACTGATTATTTAGTGAAGGAAAGAAGGAAATTTGTGAGATACAATGGGAGAGATGCGACTCGTGGCGCCAGAAGAAAACGAGTACTCTCAAGAACAAGTCGATAAGGGCTACCACATCGCCTGTAGGTATTGGTTTGTTAGCCCCTTCCCAAACTCGTAATCAATGAGACAAAGTCCCATAGTCAAATCACGCCTATCGGGACTAGAGGGAAGAGTGGTGGTTGGAAGAATTAGTCGCGACCGTATTCGATGCTGTCCGTGTTCTGGCGCAAAGACGCATAGTGTGCGTGCAAAGCACTCACAAGGCGCAGTGCGACATAGTGCACGTGCAAAGACATCATAAAGCAGGGCAAGAGCGCACAGTAGCAGACGCAGCTACTGCAGAGCCAAGGTCGCGCGAGCGCAGCAAGCAACGCACACAATAGGGAGTGACGTCACACAACATGTGTAGTAAAGGCAGACAACAGAAGGACGCAGACAACATAGTAAAGGTGGCAGCCCCGCAGATAGTAAATACAAGACAAGTACGGCCAGTTCAGCAGACAGTGGCCGGCATGCTCCACAGATAACTGGGGCCGCATGCAACAGACAAATCAAGCAGTTAAACTATGCTTAACGCACACAGTAAACGCCAGTCTAACGCACGTGTCGCGCATTACATCGCATACGGGCGCGGCAAATGGTGCTTCGTGCCAAGGGGCGACATCGGGCTACCAACACCGATGATGGTCGAGACGGGTCGAGCCACACGGAGGGTGTAAACTCCACGGCCCAACACCAATAGTCAAGGATCATTGAAGAGTCACAAATATCACACTGCACGTTCAATGAGCTTGAGGGAATAATGCGAGTACCCCGAATTTCCTGATGAACCAGTACCCCAGAGCTAATACGCAACAAACCCGAATTTCCGAAGTATGCATTTTAAGTTGATAAAAGGTCGACGCGCAGCTGGCGCCCGCGTTCTAATGATTCAAGATAACTCGACGGATCGTGAGGCCATCTTACCGACGACGCATCATTCAAATATCTGCCCTATCAACTTTCGATGGTAGGATAGTGGCCTACTGTTACACAAATGTGCGCTTTAACCGAGCCGGACAATGGAGAGTGTGCTAGGGAGAAAATGTGTTGATCGGTGGTCAGGCGCGACGCAGTCCGCGAGGACCTGGATGTCGGCATGTGCTTAATGAGTGGTTTCAAAGCTTCAGGGGGAGTGCATGGGTATGTGAGCAGGACCACCCCAGAGACAAGACAGATGCTAGAGGAGCGAGTCGAGCTGTCCGCAAGTGAGGGACTAGTGACAAGGTGGTCGCCACCCCACGCAAACTAGTCGTCGGAGCCTCGTCTCTAACGAGCCCGAGGTGGCAAAACCACGCCCTCCGTGCAGGAAAGGGGTAGATGATCGGGTGTCGAGACATGTCGCCTGGCGCGCCGCCGAGACCTCGACTCGGGCATGTTATTCGAACAACTGATGAGACGCCTCGAGAGGCGTGAACTAGGCGTAGTTCACCTCTAGCCGACACGGACCAAGGATGACCTGGATGTCTACAAGAGGGGGCTCAGTGCTCAGGCACAAAGACATGCACTAAGTAAGTGTCGAATGATCGAGATCATTCTCGAGGTATCACTCCCTCGTTATGAGCCTTAGCCGATGCTAGCGCATCGCTGGCGCTGCGGAGCACTGAGCCGAGCGTAGAGGTTAGCACTTAAACAATATTGCAGGACGCCCTGCGGGCGCGCGGGCCGCACTGCACGCACGAGCGACGCAGCCTCCGAGGCCCACGCATGAGCATGCTAGAGAACCATCGAGATACCTGATCTCGTGCAAGGCGAACAAGTTACCGTGACAATGTGCCCTCGGAGCAATGGTGACTTCGGGGAGTCAAGGTATATCTGGGAGGCACTTGTCATGAGCAAAGGCGCGAGTCGCGTTAATGAGCCTTCAAGGAGAGGGCACGCGAGATGCCGTTTAATGTTGTCGAGGAGATACGCCAGGTGGTTGCTTGCCTGCGCCTCGCGAGATTCAGCGCTCGAATACGTGATGGATCGACCATAATAAAGTCGAGGACAATCCTCGAGTGGATTGATCGGCAGGTTACCGGGTCTAGCACCAAGCTGTATCAGTCGCGAAACATTGGGTACGCACCACGCGGTGACCGCCGGGTATCGCATCATTACCGGGTATCATGAAGAAAACTGGCTTGCTATTTCGGGGCCAATGCTAGCTTCGTGAGTGGAGGACGGACGAACTCCAATCGATTTGAGACTCGAGAGCAAGTTAGCATCAAAGTCAATTAAAGACGTCGAGTTAAGGCTTAAGAAGAATCCAGCGATCGTGTGGGACTCGCAAGAAATGCTTAAACCGAGAGAAAGTAAGAGCTAATTCGAACAAGAAGACGACTGTATGTAGAGTGTCTTCATTGCAGACTGAGAAGCAAGCAAGGATTAAGCGCCTATCAGGTAAAGCCAAGACATAAGACAGGAAAGAGTGATCCTACCAGATAACAATAAATTTGAGATGCAGGAAGTTAAGCAATCAAGGTAAAATAAGAGGCAAGATGAAAGACCTCGTGAATGAAAGTAGATGCAAGAGTAGGCGAAGAGCCACTGCATTATCCTGAAGCATCGAGTGCGTGTGGGGACACCAGAGGCATAAGCTGGATACGCTACGATCGCTCTTATGACAAGAGTAGTCGAGGGATATGTAAACGGGAACCGCATGGAGTACTATGGTGCAGTGGTCAGCACGAAAGGCCTAGCTTGATGAGAGAGATAAAGCTGGGGGAGCGAGAGATAGTCATGGATGCTCGCAAAATGTGTGGGCTGGGGAAAGAGTTCCCTGAAAGATTGAGATAAGGAGGTGACCTACAAATCAAAGGTGACATAGAGATTAAAGTTTCACCCTGACACTTGTTTCATGGACCTAGAGGCGTGAGAAGCGAGCTGGCAAGCAGTGGGGTGTCGGAGTTGCGTTTACTGCATGTTTGCTGCGATGATTATCAGCCAGTAGTTTACCTCAGAAAGACGGCATTGTCTAAATGATTGAAAGCTATTAGGTGTAGAACCTTCCGAGGAGGTATGAACTACTCCGTGATGAAATAGCAAAGATGTCTGGGGACTTTGGATCCGAAGCCTTTGAAAGTGAGTCCCAAAGCACATACAGATACGGACGAGAGCATCGACACCTTGCGCTTAAAGGGACTGGTCTCGCGACAGAATCTGGAATGCACGATGATGTAGAATAAAGCTTGGATTTGATGTCGAGATGGTGAGGAATCCCAACGAAGGGAAGGATGAGTCAACTTCATCGTGGCTTTCGGGCCTGAAGGCAAAAGAGCCCTCAAGAATCATGAAGGGCGGTTCATTGTGAGAGCAAATGAAAGAGTTTCATTTGATACCGATATCAACATGTTTCCGAGATGGACATTTGTCAACTAAGACAGCCTCATTGTGGTAGGCACATCGAAGTCAGAGAGGTAGTCACAGGGGTGGCTTTGGCCGTCAGCCTTTACGTGGTAGTCGCACAATGGATATCGAGTGAGCCCGAGAGAAAGCACTATATTACCAAGAGAGCTGAGAAGCTCTAAGTCCTTCAAGAGGAATGAAGCCAATCAGGAAAGAAGCTTTCCGGATTTACCCCAAGACTCGAGCTGCAAGAGGATCTCCTCCCCCTCGTGAGAATAAGACCACATCGTGAAGCTTCACATGGGAGCACATGGGAGTCGTGAGGATGTTCACAAAAGAAAACCTCGTCGATGGCTAGTGATTATGATCTTAGTAAGGCCGAGTACTACAGAGAGAGGAGATCAACAAGGACCACGATAGAAGTGGTGAACATCCATGAGAGAGAATGTTCGAGGAAATTGGTCATTAAAGAGATGTACAACTCTCGTATGTATGGTGGAAGCCTCAGGAGAGATTGGAGCTACACTAAGGAGGACCCAAGGGTGTAAAAAATTCCCAGATCTTAGGATGTCGTGGTCGCCCACAGCGCAGGAAGCACGCTAAGAAGGTGAGAGAATAGGCATAGAGTCGGGCGCACTAATCTCGGGGCCTTAGCGAGCGAGGTCTGCGAAGAGCACGCCTATCGAGTTTTTGGGGAGGTCCTGCCCAATGGAGTATCAGTTGAAGAGATGGGGTCAGAGTTAACTTCTATTGTGAGAATAGTCGAAGAGGTGACACAGTAAAGTGCCTCGCACAGGGGGTGCGTAGGGCTGTTTCGTCAAGCAAGTAGAGAAGCCTGGTGAAGAAGATGTTTTCAAGATCTGCTGATTAGGTATCACGCTCAAGATAGCAAAAGGAGTGTTACTAGGAAGGAAGTATGTGCTAAAGGACGATTAATGATGCTTTAGAGTTTAGCATAGCATGGTCGCAAGGTCGGGATCTCCTTGAGACTCAACGCCCCAGTGCCTATGAGATCACAGAGATCCTAGTAGAGGGATACTGGGCAGCAGAAGCTAAGACAAGAAGACTTCAGAGGTACATTGAGGAAGACCTTTGTTACACACATGTGCTAGCTTGAACGAGCCTGGACATGGAGAGTGTGCCAGTGGAGAAAATGTGCTAATCAGTTGTGATGATGTGAGTCCTAGACTGGACGTTTGCAGATGCGCATAATGAGTGGCTCTAAAGCTTCGTGGGATCAGATGGGTATGTGAGCAAGACCACCTTAGAGACAAGACGAGATGTCAGGAGTGAGCGAGTCGAGCTTCATTCGTAATCAAGGACTAGCGGTGGTTGGGTTTACTACAATAACCGGGTCGAAGCCGGGAGCCGCTTCCCATGAGCCCGAGGCAAGGCTAAACCAAATAAGATAAGGTAAGAAAGGACACAAATTTGTGGAGAGGCGTATGGATCAGGTCAAGATATGTCACCTATACACTGGCTGACTCGACTGTGGCAATGCCATTTAAACAAACTGATGAGAAGCCCCAGGAGTCATGAACCAGGCAGGTTCCCACCACTGACATAGGCAAGGATGACTGATAAATGACAAAGGGAGCCTTAAGGTTTGCGGCGCCAAGACACGCACTAAGTAAGCCAAGTGGTCAATGATCGGTGATCATTTCGATGATCACACCCTACATGAGCCTCACAATGTTATTAGCGTATAAGTGGCGGCACGGCACCTGAGAGCTCCCGACTGAGCTTAGCGCTTAAACAATATTAAAGACGCCCTTTTGGAGGCACGTGGCAAGCGTAATGCAGTACGGCAGCCCGTGGCCTAAGCATGAGCACGATAGAGGACCATCGAGATGCCTGATCTTCAGCAAAGGCGAGAACGATCGAGCCAAACTGGCAGGTTCAAGGAGTTATACTGGGGAGTCAAGCCAGCTCTGGCGACTTGTCATGTGAGCGCGTTACATGAAGCCGCACGATTTTTAAGGAGAGGCACGCGGATGTGCCGCCGTATCATTTAGTCGAGAGATACGCAGGTTGTTCGGGCCTGCCTCATGAGATTCAGCGTTCACATGTGATGGATCGACTATAATAAAGTCGAGGACAACTCGAGAGCCGGGATTGATCGAGAGAAGGTCGGTCTAGCACGGCTAGACGCTATCAAATAAAATTCCGCGCAGACACCCACCATCAGATTAACTGGGTGACTGAGAATTAGTGGTTCGATTCCCGGAGAGTGAGCCTCGAGAAACTGGCCACTAACATCCAAGGAAGGCAAAGAGGGCGCAGAATTACTCCAATCCCGACACCGGATAAGTGACAATAAATAACAATAACTGCCTCGAGTCCTGATAATTGGAATGAGTACACCCAAATCCCTAACAAGGATCCATCGAAGGCAGCCCAGTGGGTGCCGCAGTCGTGGTAATTCCTGGGCCTAATAACAGATATTTTAACAGATTTAAAAAGCTCGTAGTTGACTTTGGACGGATCGACGGCCCCATTTATGGTGCAACCCTGGGCCCTCTGGTCCCTCTCTACTAGCGATGCGCTCCCGGTCTTAACCGGCTAGATCGTGCCTGTCGTTACTTCAAGAAATTAGAGAAATTCAAAGCAAAGCCTTTACGCTTATTGACACATTGGGCAAGCATTTCGATAACATCATACATTTCTATCCTATCATATTACTTCTCGGATCTGAGTAATGATTAACCAAGGACAAATAGGGCACTGTATTTCATACGAGGTGAAATTCCAGATTTATGAAAGACGAACAACCGCAAAAGCATTCACAAGGATGTTTTCATTAATCAAGAACAAATTGGGGCTAGAAGACGATCGATACCATCTTGGCTTCAAAACCATAAACGATGTCAACCAGTGGATCAACGAATGCCGCTTTTTAGACTCACGCACCTTGCGGCGAGAAATCAAAGTTTTTGGGTTCCGAGGGGAGTAGGGTCGCAAGGCTAAAACTTAAAGGATTTGACGAAAGGGTACCACCAAGAGTGGAGCCTGCGGCTTAATTTGACTCAACACGGGGAAACTTACCAAGTCCAAACATAAGAAGGATCGACAGACCGCGGCTTCAGCACGCACTAGGTGAGGCACCTCGCTTAGCATGTCATGGCACTAGCCAGCTAATTACGTCTGTGTACGTATTCAGCCAAGTCACCATGTCTAGCAATTTAACAAGCGGTGCACCTTTCTATGACGCCATGGCACTTGTCGAGACCGCCAGCATGGCACCCAGTCTAGGCACCATGTCTAGCATGCCACAGCCAAAGAACCATGGTCAGCATGCACTAGATCGGCTAATCGCGGTCTACGCACGTCATGGCACCAGCCTGACACACCACGGCTAAGCATCGCACTAGCTCACCGTGGCCAGCATGCACTAGCCGACGTCAGGCCAAGGAATGCACTAGGTGTATGGGCGCCGTGCCTGTGGCATGCTCTGTGCCGAGGCGCAGCCTTTAGGGTGCATACCACAAGACTAGGCCGAGGAACCGTCTAAAGATGCAATCAAAGTCGAGGCGGCACCGCGGCCTGTGCATTACGCACCATACCGGTGCTGGCCTTCGCTTCATGTCATGGCACTAGCCGAAAGACCACGCTCACGCGAGATGGCACTGGGGGTCGAGGCACTGCGGCCTATGCACGACAAAGTCGGCGCCGCGCTTGCACGCCATAAGACCAGTCGGCGCGATCCGCCCAGTACGGCCAGTCAGCGCGTCGCGTCAGCATGCCGCGATGCGAATTGGCGCACTACGCTTGCAGACGACTGCGTAGCACCGTACGACATGGCATCAGCCGGCGGCATCACATTTCAGTACGATTTGTTTCGGAGGCCACGAGCCCAGTACGTCAAGGCACAGGTCGAGGCATCGTGTCTGTGCATGCACTATGGCCGAGGCGCCGTGTCTGTGCATGCTCACGCACTAATTCGAGTAAGTAATCGTGTTTCAGTACGCACTAGGCGCAGGCACCTCGTGATAGCATGACATGGCACTAGCCGAGGTACGTTGTTTAGGCACGCATCAGGGCCAAGTCAGTCAGATCTAAAGAACTAATGTGGCAAGACATTCGCGCTTGGGTACGCTACAGACCAGTCGGCACACTCGTGATAGTAAAAGACCAGCCGGGGCGCCCATGTCTAGGAAAGCACTAAAGTCGAGGCACCATGGCTAGCATGCACCAGTCGGTGCACCGAAAGCATGTGCATGTCACGGAACCAGTCGAGGCACCGTGTTCGTATTAAGACCAAAGCCAAGGCTGCCGTGCCTAGTCATGTCATGGCACTAATTCGAGGAACCATGTTTAGGCATGCATCAGAAGAGGCCTCACGCTGCTCAGCATGACATGGCACTCTACGAGCCACCGTGGTTCAGCATGCACTAAGCCAAGTCACCGTATCCAGGCATGCACTAAGGCAAGGAACTGTGCCTAGGCATATCATGGCACTAGGTCGAGGCACCGTGTCTGTGCATGCACTCAGGTCGAGGCGTGCACCTCGCTAGCATGTCACTAATCCAGTCGGCGTGACCGGCATCTACATTCACCAGTCGAGTCAACTGGTCTGGTACGAACTAGTCAAGACACCTTTCTGGTAAGATGTCATAACTAGGCTGAGGTACCGTGATCTGGGGAATAAGATCAGTCGGTGCATCTGCCTGCAAGCAGTTGACTAAGTCAAGCATCGCGGCTCAGTGCGACTAAACCGAGGCACCTCGGCCTGTGCATGGCACCAGTCGAGGCACCGCCAGCACACAGTCGGCGCATCACTCTGCGCATTTATTGTGCCGAGGCAATCGCTTCTAGGCATGCACCAGCCGAGGCACGTGTCTGTGCACGACTGTAATCGAGACAACGGTTCAGGCAAGCACTGTAATCGAAACAATCGCGGTTCAGCAAGCACTAGTCGAGGCGTCAGGCTCAGCATGTCATGGCACCAGTCGCAGGCATCAAGGCTTGTACGCACCAGCAACAGGTAGCCCTCGCTTAGGCATGTCACGGAACCAGCCGAGGCACCATGTTCAGCATTCACTGCGCCGAGTCAACGAGTTCAGCCACGCCCCTCGACCAGATAACACGGTAGCCGAGCGCAACACGAGGGGCAATCGCCTTGGCCCCATGGCCCACCTAAGGGAAAACGAGCAAGGCAAAGCAGGGAAACAAGTGCTCGGAAGACAAACATGAGCCGACGCATACGGCAAGGCAAGCAAGAATCCTACGACGCGACGCTGGTCATTACCAGACTCACGGGCCAGAGGGGCCCGGGCGCGACACTGATGCAAACGAAATCGCTGAGATGTCTCGCAATATATGTGCAGAGCTCGCGGCAAAGCCTTCCTTATCCGAGCGTAACAAGGATTCTACACCTAAGGAGTCCTAGCGGCGACTCTGCACGGAAAGGACTTCTATTCCTAAGCTGTAAGGACTCTAAGCTGCCATGGACTCCTAAGTCGAAGACTCCTAGTCCCAGAGGGATTTATGCACAAGCAGATAGAGTTTTAATCACCAGACCTCACGCTGTAAGGATCACATTAAGCCTCGCGGATCGGGGCATCGAAGCGAGTGTGGACCTTAGTCATATTTTGCATCAGATCGCCTCGAGCATCCTATACAGCGGTCTCCATGCGCCCACTCTGCTAATCTATCATAGTCGGATCCAAAGAGAGCATGAGCATCCCAGACGCGGAGCTGGCAAAGAGAGCTTCAGATTTTAGTAGCTAATAAAATAATGAATATGAGAATAAGAACGCACGCCTGCTCTCGGTAGAATTGCTAGCTGGTAAGGCCAGTCAGCCGGCCTCAGCTGTATTAATTTAGCTAAAAATAGATCAGTGACAGTTGCTATCAAAGCCAAGGATGGCTAAAGCGAGAATGATCGCTGATGCGTCGCAAGGTAGCGTACTGGGATAGAGGCCGAGATAGCACGCAGAAGTGTCCGTGCTCGACGCAGATAGCATAAGAACCGAGATGCAATACCACCCTTTGACTCACTCATTGATGTCGCCCGTCAGCTGACCTACAAGGCGGAATCGATGGAGACTGAGTAAGGCCGCTGATGAACTGATGAGTCATTCCATTTATTGCACGCGCCATGACCGAGGAGTTCGAGAGTGGATCGATCTCAGAGGGGGAGATTGTGTCATCGGCCGAGCAAAGCAGTGTGGCACACCAAATACGCAGATCCGCCGCTGGCTGTGCGAGACCGAGCCCAAGCCTTTGTGGTGCGCGAACGCCAAAACTCGGGAAATCCTCGACACGGCAATACTTCATCGATGCTCCGAATACCAGGTGAATGGTGCAACGATAACCACTTCAGATTTATCAGTGATGCAAACCTTGGTCATGACCAGACGAGTGACGATACCGTCATTTGGCCGACCAGCTCGAGTCGGGAGAGATCTTGGAAAAGGAGTCGGCGGATCGCTCTACCCACGAACATACTTGACGGCGAGGGAGTTTCAAGAAACCTAAGTAGACGAGCCTACCGAGACCATGAAAGAGTTTAGCTCGTTGATCTCTCGACATCAAGGACGTGTCCCGAAGTCGACAGCTGCTCAACTTATCATCCGAGCTGCAAAGTGACGGGCCTCAAACCTAATCGAGGAGGCAATGTGTCCAAGTCTCGCCCCTCGCAATGGTAGCAAATGGACCACCTATCCGACTACAGAGTGACCTCTCTTCCCTCTACTCCCACCCAAAGGGAAAGGCCAAAAAACAAAGAGTCGAACCTAAGTCGGCAAGACCTCCAAGACTGTGAGGCAGCGGGTCGAAGAAGCCGTAGATACGCAGTTAAAGTGGGGAGAAGCGGGACTTTCACAACCACTGTAAATGGGTCAGATGCTTTATCTGTGAATGGCCCACATCGAGCGAGTGGATCGCCCAAAGAAGGTAGCCCAATGCACCCATGGCGTAAGATCTGGGAAGACAATGGCGTAGGTCCCTACAAGAGCCAACCCCGGGCTTCAATGCCATTTCGAGCCGAGGCAACTCACAAGTGGACCGATGTGGTATGTCGAGTTGCCGACAGTGAGGGTAGAAAATCGCGGGCATCGGGTAGATAGTGAGGCGACCCACAATTTTGTATCAACAAAGGAGGCAGCCAGACTCGAATTGAAGCTCGCTAAAGATGACATCAAGCTTAAAGCAGTAAATAGCAAAGCACAAGAGACGCATGGTATGGCGAAGAACATGGCAATTCAAATGGGGGATTAATGGTATAATACCCTAAGGTTCTTCGATGATTTTGATTTCATTTGTGCAAAGTTTTCTTCCAAAGAGCCAAGGTAGCCTCACGCCACACTCGAACGGACTGCTGATCACGGATGAGAAGTGCCTATGCCGGTCGACATCAAAGAAGCCGCCTAAGAGATCCCATAAGGGAAGAAGGCCTCGTCTGCCCTACAACTCGAGAAAGGCTTAAGGGAGGGTGAGCACACATATGTCACTTCAAGAATGATCGACTGCCGACAAGCAAGTCAAGTGCCGTATGCTTATAGCCCTAAACTCCAGGAGATTTGTCAATGTTATGCCTCCCGAAGTCGCAAAGAAGCCGCGACCGAAGGCAGACGATCATCAAATAAAGCTCATGTTGCACGAGACCTCCTTCCCAAGCTCCTTATCAAATGACTCCACCGTGAGTCGAGAGAGTTTGCCACCGACGGAGTTTAGATACGGTCCGTCTGCCCTCCAGCTCGTGATTGAGCACCGGGACATGTTGTTTCGTATATTAAGACGGGACGCTCGATGTGTGCGCATTCACCGGCACCGACAAAGTCACAATAAAGAACAAGTATACGATACCTGGCCGTGGAAACTGCTCAATCGATTCAAAGAAGGCCAAGTACTTCACTGGGCTTAGACCGCTGAACGGATATCGCGCGCGCATGGTCGAAGGACGAGGGCAAGACTACATGTGCAACACCTGCATGGAAGCTTTGAATTTTTAGTTATGCCTTTTGGTTTGACTAATGCTCCCGCTACATTTTGTAACCTCATGAATGATGTCCTATTCGACTTCCTGGATTCATTCGTGGTGGTATACTTGGACGATATAGTGATCTACAACCCGACTCTAGAAGATCACGTGGTAACCTCGACGCTTCGGATGTGATCGAGGCGTAACCGCTTATAAGGTCAAGAAAGAGAAGTGTGAGCCTGCCGTAATCGAGATCAAATTTTCAATATCCGGATTTCAAAGTCCGACATAAGCATGGATGTCATAAGGTGGCAAAGAATTCGAGATCGGGCACCCGTCCTAGGTGACAACCGATCCGCCCTCGCCTGAAGAAACTACTACAGAAGATTTATACTGGCCTATTCAAAGGTAGCCAATGCTCTCACAAACCTTTTGAAAAAAGAGAAGAAGTGGGAAAGGGACGCATAGTGCCAAGCTGCCTTCCAAAAGCTCAAAGATGCGATCACCTCAGAGCCAGTTTCAAGATCGCTGACTTGAGTCATTGCTTAGTGCATACGAATGCGCCTGACAGTGGCCTAGTGGAGGCCGTGTGCAAGAGGGCATCCAAAGAGCATTCGAGAGGCTAAGTTGAATACAATGAGCAAAGGTACAGCGCCCATGAGAAAGAAGACGTGCAAGCATATGTCAAGACATGTCATGTTTACTGCTGAAAAGACCAAGCCAAGTTAAGGAAGCGGATAGTTACAGCCTCATTCATTCCTGGTAGTCTACACATTATCACGATCTCACTCCAGTACTCCGAAAGAGAGGGCTTCTATGTTTGTTGTATTGTGTTTTCTTCTGGCACGTTGTCCACATCCCACTCGGTCGAGTGTCGAGCGTAAGAAGCAGCCACAGATCTTCTTCAAGAATAAGCAGCAACATTTCGGGATGCCCGAGGACATAGGTCACCGACGAGATACACTACATAAAAGTGTGTTTCAAATGGTTTGCTCAAGATGCGGGCGCGTAGTTCTCGATCGCAAATCACCTTCAAACTAATGGTCGACAGCGAGTGAATCGATGCTAAGAGCATTTCGCATCAGCGACGCCTCAAAATCGTTGGAACTCGAGCCCGCGTAGTCAGACATAACCGGCAATGAGTTCACCACGTGTACGGTCTCGAGGTAGCAACGTTCCAACCACGCACGCCTCGACGCGTTATTACATAAGAACTCGACGCACAGAGCCCAACAAGGCATGTTTGCAAAGTCTCGCAAAGATTGGCTGATGAACAGACAAACAGAGAGTTGTGGCAGACGACAAGAAGTGGCATGCTGACAGTCGCAGGAAATCTTTCGAATTTCCGAAAGCAAGGAGATGGTTCTATCAAGTTTAACCTCGATTCGGAAGAAGATCATATATAAACAATGCAGAGGTTTCGATTCGGCATGACGCACTTTCAAGTCAGGAAGGTATCGGGAACGCGACCTACAAGTCGGGGTTACTGTGGCAGGGGCCAGTTCACCCGACATTCCATGTGCTCTCAAGCCTTATCACAGTTGATCCTACCGACAGAGCGTTAGCTAAAGCTTGAACCCGCCTATGGTTAGAATCGAGTTCAACAAAGCGATTTCAAGATCCCGCAGATGTGGGGGCATTTGGAACCGGAAGAACAAGCGAACCGGCCACTAGTTCATCGGGCGGGGACGCCCGCCAATGAGGTGCCAGGTGCGGTGCAACAAGATGGCGCTTTGAAGATCAAACTCGAGTACGCTAGCGCACAAGCCAACGATAACGTTTGAATACCACTAATGGGGAGGGCTGTCACCGACCAGATAACACGAAAGTCCCATTCCCAAGATGAGGCTACCGCCACTACTCGCTTTAAGGGAAAAATAAGAATAGAAAGTCGTAAAAACAAGGTTCTGGCATGTTGCGGAGCCAAGCACACATATGAGTGGGAAGCGCAAGGCACCCCATTGGGACGCCAGACAAATGGGTCAGCCACTAAGACTCACTAGCGGCCTGTATGTGACACTCGAGGCAAACAACGAGCGCTGGGATGTCTCGCAATATATGTTAAAGAGCCTGGCGCAAAGCCTTCCTAACTGGAAAGAACAGCGATTCCTACACCAAAAGAGCCCTGGGGCGACGGCGATCTAAGTTGGGAAGGACTCCCATGCGGAAGTGACTTCTACGCCAGCGAGAAGCGATTCTGGGCTGGCATGACACTTGTAAGAAAGGCGACTCCCGGCGTGAACGCATTCCATAAGTGTGAAGACTCCCAGGCGGGACGGACTTCTACTCCTAGTAGGATTTGCGTGGCTGTGTATAGGAGTTTGAATCGGTCAGAACTCCTAGTGCGGGAATGATTGCGTTGGATTGCGGATTGAAGACTAGAGTTAGAGTAGGACTCTTAGTCATATTTGTACTAGGATTGCCCTTGAGCATCCTATATAAAGGGTCTGCGTACCCACTTGGTTAATTCATTGTGAGGTTGATCCACGAAGAGCATAAAGCATCCCGAGATGTGGGAGCCTTTGTTATAGTCTTGTATTTTAGTCGCTAATAAAATACTAGCTCGAGGAGAAAGTGCCCCGATGTCTCAGGTTCAAGAGAATTGCGAGTATCGACAAGGCTCACCCAATGTTCCTGTGAGCCGCACGCAGCCAAATATACTACGCACGACATCAAAGACGCACTGCGCAGCGCACCTTTTCTAAATACGCCATCGAACTACAGCCGAGGTACCGCGGCTGCGGAAACTGACTAGATCGAAGACGTGTCTGACAAGCACTCAGTCAAGACCGCCTGTGCAAGCACAAGGCCGAGGCAATCTCGTCTGCATAAGACGGGCGAGGCACCGCGGTCGCATGGCACCAAACGAGGCACTATGCCCAGCAAGCACCAGTCGAGGTCTGCATGTGCATGTCAAGGCACCAGCCGGCGGCACCGTTCAGCACGCACCAGTCGAGCAACCTGTCTGTAAAGCACCGGTGTGTCGGCGACCGCGGTTCAAGGCACCAGTCGGAAGCCGCGGCCTGGCAGTGATGGAACTCGCCGAGGCAATCAATTCGGCACGACCAAGTCGGCGCGCACCTCGCTTAGGCAGGTCGCGGAACTAAATGCCGAAGTCACGGTTCAGGCATGTACTAGGCCAAGGAACCCCTATCTACGCATGTCATGGCACTAGACGAGGTACCGTGGCTAATGGCACTCAAAAATGAGGCACCACGCTCAGCAAGCCCCAGTCAAGCACCGCGGTTCAGGGCAAGCACTGTGATTCAGGCACTCCGTTCTAAGATGGCACTAAGCCGTTAATCGCGGCATTGGCACACGCACCAGCCGGCGCACCGCGGCTCAGCATGCACTGTCGGTGCGCCCATGCCCAGCACGACCAAAGCCGGCGCTACCGCTATTTGCGCGATGCACTGGGGTCGAGGCGCCGCGCTCAGTACGTCATGGCACTGCCGGAAAGACCTTATTTGCGCGACGACTGACCGATCCACCTCGGGCTTAAAAATGATTACGGCACTAGCCAAAGGACTGTACGCACACAGTCGAAGTCACCGAAGCCTGCACGCACGCGCCGCCAAAGACCTCGGCCTGTGAGTGTTATAACCAGTCGTGCACCGTACAGTATAACCAGCCGGAAAGACTTGCCTAGAAAGACTAGGCGGGCACCGTGTCTATGAAAGCACTGTAATCGAGGAACCTCGGTTTAAGTACGTTATAAAACTAGGCCGACACACCATGGCTGTGCACGGCACTAGGTCGCAGGCACCGTGCCTGGGGCATACACTCAGCCGAGGCGCTCACCCAGCATATGTTCAGCCGAGGCGCCAGCCTAAGCATGTCATGGCACTACAGCTCCACCGCACCCAGTGTCACCGACCAAACGACACGAAACCCGCGGCGACATGGAGGCCGCTTACCGCCTACGCCCGCCCAAGTAAATCGAGCAAAGATTGAAACAAGGTCCGAGGCACAAAGCCGTGAGCCAAGCACGCACATGAGGAAGGCAAGACCGTCGGGACGCCAGACAAAGGTCGCCACAAAGACTACGACTTAGGCCCCGGGGCGGCGACTCGGCGCTAATCGACCGCGCGGAATGTCAGACCGATAGTGAGATTTGGCTAAGAAGCTTCCCTAATCCGAGGCAACAAGATTTGATAACCTGGCTGGAAGTCCTAAGGCGGTGACTCTGGGGCGAAAGACTCTGCGCAATGACTCCTACTCCCAGCGAATGACTCAGCTTTAAAGACTCCTGGTGCGAGAGGACTCCTACTGTGGGACTCGCTGGTCGCGGTATAGAAGTTTCATTCACTTCTGACCCAAGAGCGAAGGATTGCGTCGCTCAGCAGGATTGAAGACTAGAGCGGTCAGAGTCTTAGTCATATTTGCGATTTTCAGACCGCTTTCAGCAAACTTATAAAGCGGTCTCATACCACTTCGGCATCTACGACGGGAAGCATCCACGAAAAGCATGTAGCATCCCGAGATGCGAGCCTCGGCAGACCATGGCAGATCGGAAGGCCGGCCAATGTTCCTGTGCCGCACACAAGCCAAAAAAAGGGGATTGTGACAGTTGGTATCAAAGCCAATGATGGCTAATGCAAGGATGATCTGAGCGCGCCGCGGAGCGCAAGAAGGATAAAGGCCGAGATAGCACGCAAGTGTCTGTAAGCCGACGCGGATCGGGACACAAGAATCCGAGGCAAACACCACCCTTCGACTCGCATCGGGATGTCGCCCTACCGCTGACTCACAAGCCGTGAATCGATGGAGACTCGAGAGAAGGCCGTTGAGGAACAGATGGAGTCATTCCATGACCGGATGCGACCATGACAGAGGAGTTCGAGGGACGATCGATCTCTGCAGGGGAGATCGCCGCTGGCCAGCAAAGGGGTGCAAGGCACGCCAAATTCGCCGCAGATCCACCTCCCGGCTAAAAGAGCACCCGAGCCCAAGACTTTCGTGGTGCGCCAACGCAAAAGACTCGGGAGAACTTCCTCCGGACATGGAGCAATACTTCATCGCCGCCGAATCGGCCGGGTGAACGTAATCATAACCATCAGGTATTCGCTGTGTGATGTAAAGTTACATGACCGTATCAAGCTGGCAACCGGGCCGGGCTGGGTCGACAAAAGATTAAGAGCCGGAGAGATCTGAAAGCGAGTCAAGACGCTTCCACCTAATAACACAGCTGATGGCGAGGAGTCTCAAGAAACTCAAGGCATTCGCTCAACAGACTATGAAGGAGTTTAGTTTGATTCGGAGCATCAAGGACATGTCCGGTCGACAAGTCGCTCAACACTACGTCCGGATTGGCAAGGAAAGGCCTGGAACCGAATCGGGAGGGAGGCAAGGTGTCCAAGACTCGTCAGCCGATGGCTGGGCAGCAGACCGTCTATCCGACTAAGGAGCGACCTCTTCCTACTCCCACTAAAAGTGGGAAAGGCCAACAAGGTGTCAAAACCGAAGTCGATGCAAAGACCCCAAGAGTGGAGGCAAGGGTCGAAGAAGCCGCAGGATAAGTTGTGCTAAAGTGGGGGGGAAGGGACTCTCACAAACTACCAAGCCACGGATGCTTTAGGACCACACTACATCGAGCGAAGCGTGATCGCTCCTAAAAGGCGAGAAGCTCACGCACTCATGGCCGGAGATCTGGAAGATAGCTGGGCAGAGGTCCTAATCGACCCAACCCTCTTCGCCTGTTGAATGCAATGAGTCGGTGGCGACCTTAATGTGGACCGATACGCTGAAGTCATCCGACCGAGGGTAGAAAATTATGGCATCGGGTAGACAAATCTGGCACCCACAATTTCAGACATCAACAAATGAGGCAACAGATCGATCGGGGCTCGCTAAAGATGACAACAAGCTCAAAGTCGTTAATAATACAATAAGACGCATGGTATGTCTAAGAACATGGCAATTCAGACGGGGATCGAAAGGCACGACCGACTTCCTGTTGTTCCTTCGATGATTTCGGATTTCATTTCAGTAAACGATTTCTTCCAAAGAGCCAAGGTAGCCTCATATCGCACTTGAATGGACCTGCTGATCATGGATGAGAAGCCCATAAGCCAGGCCCGATCAAGAAGCCGCCTAATAACCTTCTGGAGAAGACATTATCTCCGCCCCGCAACACGAGAGCGCTCAGAAGACAGGACATTAGGCGCACGGCAATGATCGAGATCGCTTCTGACAAGCAAGTCGGCGCCGCACGCCATACCCCATACTCGAGAGATTTGGTCACGTTATGCTTCCGAAGTCAGCTTAAGAAGTCGCCACCGAGAGCGCACGGATCATCGACAGAGTCAGGTCGATCTGCACCTCCCGCCCGCGTTCATCTACACCACCCGTAGTCGAGGGAGTCGAGGGAAGAAGCTGACCTAGCCGCTTGACGCAGGCTCTGGCCCAAACAAAGCTCAGATGGAGCACCTGCGTTATTTCGTAAAGTGAGATGACGCCTGAAGTGTGTGGACCACGGCAATCAATAAAGTCACGATCAAGGAACAAGTATCCGATACCCGTCGCAAACGTTCTGATCGATCGATATATCGAGTACTTCACCAAGCCAGACTATGACCTGGATATTGGCAAGTGCTGCCAAAGCAGCCGAAGGATTCCAGGCAAAGACTACATGTGTAACACAGATAAGCTTCAATTTTAAGATGCTTTGGTTCGACCACGTTCTCACATATTTTGTAAACCCCCATGAATATGTCCCATTCGACTTCCCGATTCATTCGCTAAGCAGATACTTCGACGACATAAATGATCTACGCACCGACTCTAAGATCACGCGAGACACCTTCGAGATGGTGCTCGGATGTGACCGAGGCGTAACCAAATTTATATGTCAAGAAAGAGAAGTGCAGAGTTCGCTTCAAACCGAGATCACGTTGGGGTCATATGATTTCAAAGTCCGAGATAAGGATGATCAGGCGAGCAGGCAACACCCGAGATCGCGCCCACCAAGGTGACAGAACTCGACGTTCCTCTACTAAGAAACTACTACAGGAGATTTAGAGGACTGGTCTCCAAGATAGTCAAGGCTCTACCTGACCTTTGGAAAAGGAAAGGAAGTGGGAATGGGAATGGGACGCAGAGTGTCAGTCGCTCCAAAGCCCAAAGATGCGATCTCCCCGTGAGCCACCTGGCACCCGCCCGACTCGAGTTGTCGCTTGAAAGCGCTTACGTACATAGGAGAGTGTCAGGCAAGAGGGCATCCAAAGAGCTTCGAGATCTCGAAAGTCGAACGCAATGGAGGAAAGGTACGCCCACGAAAGAGATGATCGCGCCATCCATCGCTCGAGACTTTGAAGCACTACTGATGGGAACTCGATTCATAAGAAGGATCGACAATGTTGCCAACACCTTCTTCACAACTCGTATAGCTTACTCGCTACAAACCTGACGGTAAGAGTTTCAACACTCGAGCTTCGCGGTGGGTACAATAACCTAGCCGACACAACCAAATGGCACATGCTTCGAAAGTAAGAAGGAAGTCATGAGTTAAGGTGGGATCGTTGAGCCTGGCCGCGTGATGCATTTCAAACAAATGAGTAAGACTTAAAGCTACACAAGACTCAACGATCAAAGTCGATGTGAGGAGGCGTAAGAGTGGCAACTTTAATGAGGCGATACCGCCCAGAATGAGTTGCTTTACTGTGAGGGGAGGAGTCAGATGTGCCTTCGCCGCAAGACGTGAGTCAAGGAAACACATGATACCGAAACGGGTCGGTCACCCAGAGAAGAGAGAACTGGGTATCACGCAATAACCTTTTCATCGCCTAAGATGAAGCGAAGATGTGCAAGCCACGTCAAGATTACGTCATGTTTCCGCCGCCACAAGACCGGCTTATGAAGCGAGATCAAGCATAAATTCTCGGGTCCATTCCTAGCGCCATGGCGCAGGTATCAAATGGACTTCAATGCGGGTTTTCAAATAGGGCTTTGATCACTTTCGCATGGTAGACAAGTTTTCCAAGGTATGGCGTCTTCATCCCGCACTGGTAGTGAGTGTCCAACAAGAGGCGCAAGATCTTCTTCAGCAATGTCAGGGAAACATTTGGATGCTTCGAGGACATAAAGTGAGCGATCGAGATACGCTAAGCATGTGCGTTTGATCGAAATGTTTCAAGATGTGGGGTACGTAATGGGAGTTCTCGATCATGACCACCTCGGGATCATGGTCGATGAAAGTGAATCGTAAAGAGTATTTACGCCACTTCTGCGACGTTTCTCGTAAAATTGGTTGAACTTCTGTGAGCTCGCATAATGTCCTTACAACCGCACCGTTCAACCATTGTGTACGAGCCCTTTGAGGTAAAGACCGGAAGCTTCAACCCCGCGACGCTCGATCGCAGGTTTGCCATCGCGCGAACTTAACGAAGGTGAGCCCAAATTCGCATAAGTTTGCAAAGCCCTGCAAGATTTGCTGATGAAGCCAAAGATGCCTTCTGTAGAAGGCAACTAGACGACGAAGATACGCACAGCGCGTGAGACCTCGAATTCGAGGCGGAGATGTTCTGCCAAGCTAACCTCATATCTAAGGAAGATAGATATAAGCGCCTGTAAATGTTTGATTCCTAAACATGATGGACCCTTTGAAGTTTGCGGAAGCTGCATCGGGAACGCGACCTACAAACTGCCGCTCGTGAGAGGTCGCTTCACTGACATTCATGCTGGAAGCCTTATCACGCTGATCCTACCCGGAGCATAGTGCAAGCAAAGAACCACCGGCGGTTGTAGTCGAGTTCAGCAGAAGAGATTGGCAGCATCCCGCAGATGCGAAGACGGGCAACCGCAGCACCGCGGACCGAAAGTACTTAATCTATCGAAAGGGACGCCTGGTCAGCAGTGCTAGGAAAAAGTGGTGCTATATTGCGGCACTGAAGACGATCCGAAGATGCGCGATGGGTCACGAGGACGCGACCTCTAAATGTGGGAGGGCCTATTTCACTCCTCCACTAGATAACGTCCCAAAGAAAAGACAAACTGCCAAATTTCAAGACGCATACTTATGGAACGTGCCAGCATCCGGGTTTGGACGCGCACAATATCGCTCACTAAGACCTCACTACAAAGCGGTCCCAAGACTCGGCGCAAACCGAATCAATGCAGGAATGTCAAGAATTTCCATAGCAGAGAGCCCCGGCAAAGAAGCTCCAACCGAAAGCAACAAAGATTCCCACAAACAATGAGCTCCCACGAAGACTTAGACGAAAGACTCCCAAAGCCGTATGACCCTACCTAAAATGAATGAATCTCTGTGCTGAAATGACCCTGTATGGAAAGACTTAGCTGAGGACTCACCAAGTGGGACTCAGACAAGGTATAGTGAGCTTTCATTCGCCTGGAATTCTAGAGTCATGGTTGGATTACATGGGCCATTTGATTAAGACTAAAGTTAGAAAGAGACTCTTAATCATATTTTAGACAGACCGCCTTTAAGTAAATATATAAAGCGCTCATGCGCCCACTTGCTAATCTACGTATTTGAAATGATCTGGCGTAGTTATACATCCCGAGACGTGGGAGCCTCAGCAAAGTCTCAGATTTTAAAGATCTAATAAAATACGAGGGTCATGTGAGAAATGGTCTCGCACGCCAGGTTCAAGAGAATTGTGAGGCATTGGAGGGGCGGCCGGGCCTATCTGTTCCTAGTGCCGCACACGAGCCAAAATAAGGCGTAGGACACTGTGCATGCACTAAGGCGAGCACCATGCTTAGGTATGTCATGTTCTGCCGAGGCACCCATGTCTAGGCAATGCATTAGGCCGAGCTCACCTGGTCTCTAGGGCATGCACTAAAGTAAAGGCACTGTCTGGGCACGCACTGCACCAAGGCACCTAAAGCATGTCATGCACTAGACCGAGGCACCACACACTGGTCACACGCCCTATTTTGGCCACATGACGCCAGAACCCGCAGCCGCCTCTCAACGCCTCACAATTCTCCTCAAACACACGCTTACACTCCTCCCCAACTCGTATTTTATTGGGCCTACTAAAATACAAGACAATCTTGCAGCATCTCACATCTCGGATGCTCACGCTTTTTCCCGCGATCCAACTCCAATACACGACTAACTAATGCGCACGCAGACTTTATATAGATGCCCAAGGGCAATCCCGACAGTTAATTACACAGCAGCCATACTCCCATCCCTCTGGGCTTTCAATCCAAAGAAGTTCACCATCCTTCCCGTCTAGGAGTCCCGACCGAATGAAACTCGGTATGACGGGCCACGCAAATCCCACAAGGATTAGGAGTCCCTCCCCGCCTGTGAGCTCTTCCCACCCAGAGTCCTTCCGCCTCGAGTCTTTCCCGCCAAAGAGTAGCTCCCGCCTGCGAGTACGAACCCTTCCCGCATTGGAATTTTCCTCCTAGAGTCCTTCGCTAGACTCAAGAAGTCATAGGAACTCGCTGCACTTCTGGACAGGGAAGCTCACGCCCAGCGCTCTCCCGCCAGAGCATTACTGACACCCCACACCGGTTCTCGCTCATTTCGCCACACGCCTCAGCCCCCTCTAAGCCGTGAATGCCGCGATAATGCACCGCACGGCCCCAACCGTATTACTTGCTTGTCTTCCCTCACGCAAGGCTGCCGGGCCACGCAGGTTCTCCGAGCACTTGCTCCCATCTTTACCTCGCTTCCCCAGCGTCACAGGCCAAGGCAGACCCATATGCCGCACCAAGACCGGTTATCAAGTCGAGGGGCTAATGGGCCAGTACGGCAAGAGTCGAGGGAACTACGGCCAGCATCCACTCAGGTGGAGGCAATCGTGGTCTGCATTTTCTCGCTACCAGCTAAGGCACCGCCAGTACGGCACTAGGTCGAGTAAGACTGGTGGCTGTGCATACACTCAGTCGAAGGCCGCGCTAAGGCATGCACTAGGCTCAGGCGCTGCTCCAAGGCATGTCACAAAGACAGGGTCAAGGACCGCGGTTCAAAGTGCGCACTAGGGTCGGCGCAACCGCGGCCCAGCCAAGCACCAGTCGAAACATCGGGCTAGGCTCGCACTCAAAATGGTACGGTCGCACTCTGCGCACGCCACAAGACTCAGACGGCGGCGCATCGGCTCAGCACGCGATCAGTCGAAAATATGCCTAGGCATAATGGCACTAAGTCAGGCACCACTTTAATGCGCATGCACCAGCCGAGGAACCTCGTCGCACGACATTTAAGACTGTGCCAAGGCACCTTCGCTTCAGCATGCACCAGCCGGTCACCGTGTTCAGGTACGCACCAGCCAAGGCACCTCGTCTAAGAATGTCATGGCACTACGCCGGCGCACCGGGCGGGCTGCCAGTATGGCACTGTGCCGGCGTGATCGGTTCAGCAAGCACTAGTCGAAGCATCATGTCTAAATGCCACTACAGTCGGCGGGTAACCTCGCCTGCAAGATGCCATAAAACTTCTCGACCGGCAAGACTACGCCGCTTAAAAGACTTCGCACTGAGCCGCAGAATTACGACGATCAGTCGGCGCGACCGCGGCCTATGCATGTCACGGCATTCAGTCTAATTGGCCTAAGCACGCACCAGCCAAGGCACCTCGCTTAGTACGTCATGACACTAAGCCGAGGCACCGTATTCAGCATGCACTAAAGTCGAGTCAACGTGCCCACGCATGCACAAGGCCAAGGCACCTTTCTGTGTGCATGCACTGAGCCAAGGCACCTAGCAAGTCATGGCACTGACCGAGGCGACCGCGGCTAGGCATGGACCCCAGCCGAGGGAACCATGGCTGGTGGCATGCACTAGATCGGCGTTAATCAGGCCTATGCATTTCATGGCACCAGCCGAAACTTCGCTCAGGCATGTCAGCGAAAACATCGCGTCACCAACGCGCCGGCACGCACTCAGCCGAGCCACCTCGCCAGTGCACGCCATACACCATGCCGAGGCACCGCGGTTCACAGACTAAGTCAGCACCCAGCATGTCACACTACACCGAGGCAATCGTACCAGGGGTACTGACCCAGTCGGCGAACTACGGCCAGTACGCACCGTGATCGGCGATCGCGTTCTACGCATTTCACGCGACTCAGGGTCGGCACCTCAGTTCCAGCGCGTCACAAACACTCAGCCGAAGTCACCGCGTCACGATGCACCAGCCGGTGCCACCTCGGGTTAGGCATGTCATGGCACTATGCCGAGGCACCGTGTCTAAGCATGCACTAAGCCAAGGCACCTAGGCATGTCATGGCACCGGCACCAGGCAATCGCGGTAGCATGGCACAGTCGGCGAACCACGCTAGGAATGCACAACGCTGGCAAGACCGCCCATGCATGTCAAGACTAGCCGGCGCGACCGCGTTTAGGCACACTCTAGGTAGAGGAACCTTGCCTATGAATGACATGGCACTAAGCCAAGGCACCGTGGTTCAGGTACGGATCAGGCCAAGTCACCGCATTCAGTACGCACTATGCCAAGGCACCTCGTCTGGGCATGTCATAAGACCAAAGTCGAACGCCACCGCCGGCAGCATGCGACTGCCGCCGAACTGCCTGGCAAAGACTCGTACCGGCGCTATACGTCAAGGCGCACCTCAGTCGAGGCGTCGGTTCACGCGACTAGTCAGCGCCGGTTTCAGTACGCCATGGTACCAAGTCTGAGGCACCTGTTTAGCATGCACCAGCCGCAGGCACCCGCCGAGTACGAATAATGATCTGCGCCAAGCGGATCCAAGCATGTAATAGCCGAGTCACCTCCAGAATCGCGACGCACAAGGCTGGCAACCTCGCCTGCACACGCTTCACTGAACCAGGCCGATAAGACCGTACAGTGTTACCCCCTGATGCCTGCCGCACAGGATGCAAGGGCCCCATAGTATACCTTGCACCTATGAGGGCACCTAATAAAACAAGGTAAACCACAGGTGTACTGGTGGGCAGTGACGCTGACCAAAGAAGAAATGCATGTTAGCATACGGTGGATATAAAAATTTGCATGGTAAACAAGTGTGGGTTTGAATCAGTATGAGGAATAGTTTCAATTTAAACATCGCTAGTTTGAGCCAGATTTTGAATACGGGAGGTGATTCGAATTCAAATGAATATATTGCAATCATTGGAAGAGTCACTCAAGGTCAAGTAATAGAGAACCAAAGTCTATAAAGGATGTAGTCTCTAACTCGATGGTTAGAGTGCGCCTCTAATTTTCTTGTTCAGAATATTCGTATGTTGAGAAGTGCACTACACTTGACATTTTTTGGTGGCAATACAAGTCGATTATTTCCTATAAAACTAAGTGTCTAATACGTTGCTTTTGGACAAGTATTAATCGTATAAGGGTTAGCTAAAAGAGTTAAGACCGCACATCCAAGCATAAAAAACTATCAGGATAATTCGTGGGTATGACAGTGGTATCGTGAGCATCAAAAGACGGTCGGGAACAAATCGAAGGAACTGGAGCGTCCTGGGCTGAGATCGCTCGAGATCGCCCGAGGATGAAGAGATCGGCACGTGATTTGCGCACTCAATGAAAACTGAGTTCGCGCAAACGCAACTGATGGAGGCCAATGATAAATGGCGCGAGGAACTGATCGATGCTTCAAACCGATCCGGTGCATCGATGGTCGAGCACCGTAACGCGCACCATGGGGGCGTAAATCAATCTCAAAGGCCATATCAAAGCCCCCACGCTGCCGGCCCCACTGCAGGTACGCGGTACCAACCCGCGGCTCGGGGCGTGGAAATGCTAAGGAATTGGAAAATTTCCTATGGGACATGGAGCAGTTCTTCAAGGCTGCTCATGTGCCTGATAGTGAAATGGTGTCCATAACCAAAGATGTACCTATCCGTGATGCAAAATTACGCGACTGACGGGAGATGACACGCAGAAGCCTGAGTTTCCGATTGACACTGAGATCAAGAGGAACTAAAGGAACATTTCCTACCCATGAATTCAAAGATGGCTCGCATAGAAATCCTTGGAAGGCGGAAGCACACTGTTCAGCGAGGGAATATGTGAAGGAATTTAGTAGTTCCATCATGTCGATATTAGGAACATGTCCGATGATAATAAATTGTTCAATTATTTCGTGATTAAGGCAAGTACGTGACCAAATCGTAAGACAGGAGTTCGTGACTGCTTGCCAGGATTACCGCACGTGAATTCAAGCCAGCGGACTACAAGACGGGCAATGCCATCAACACCACGTGCAAGTCCAAGGCGTATTTGGGCAAGAAGCGGCAATGAGGGCAAACCTCATTCAATAAGAAGGTCGGCCGAAGGGAACCAAAAAAGGGGTCGTTAAACTAAACTGTGGGAGACAAACCACAAATTTCAGGCAAGACAACCAAACCAGCGGACGCCTATCTGCAACGCCCACACCGATTCAAAGATTGCCCCAAGAAGGAAAACCGGCGCCTTGGTCAATGCGCACGCGCTTTCGAAGATCGATTCGCATTCACCTCCGAAAGTGAATCCTTTGCAATTACTTAATGCACCATGGTGAGAACCAACCGCAAAAAACTTCATGCATGTTCAAAGCCGCTCAATGGGGTCCGGTAAAAGCTGAGCGAGGTGACGTAAGTTTCACGCATTAATTTTGTCAGAACCGCAGTTCCTCGAGACTCGACCAACCGGTAGATGATGATAGTCTGATCAAAGCATTGAAATGTGAAGGGCACAAAGGACAAGGCATCGCTAAGGAAGTCCCATCGCAAGTCGGGTGAATGGAAGGGTAAAATTAATTACCTATGTGTTCCATCGATGATTTCCCTAATATAATCCTCGGGATTGATTTCTTCTCAAGTCTAAGGTCGCCTGACATCCGTGGGACTTATGATCTTAGAGGAGAAATGTACCAAGCCAGGCTCCGCAGCGAAAGGAAAGTGCAGAGAAGTCGAAAGGCCGAGATGGTGCCTACTTCTTCAACCGAAGAAAGGCTTAAGAGGGGACAAGAGACATACTCGCGGCCAGAAATCCATGGCTGGACATGATGTCAAGTTCTCGACTGCGGGTTTGGATACTAAAGGAATTCAGAGACATCATGCCTCCTCGAGTCGCTCTAAAGAGTTGCCTCCCGAAGACCCATCGATCACAAGATCGACCATCGCCACGGGCCAAACCTCCCGCCCAAGTCCCTTACCGGATGGCCCCTGCAGAATTACCGAACCGAGGAAACAAATTTTTTGAGAGCTACCGACGCTGGTACGATCCAAATTCCCTCGAGGGCTCCATTCGTGCACCCGTTCGCTCCCAAGAAACATGATGGATCATCAAGCATGCGTGGATTACCGTGCTCTCAACAAGGTAACCATCGCATCAGCACCGATTCCTCATGGCCGAATCTGCCTCGACAGATTGCAGCTGGCTCCGCACTTCACAAACTACACCCGATCGAAGCATCGGGTAAGTCCCGACGCAAAAGGTGATGCAGGCAAAACCACATGTGTGTAACTCGTTATGTTCATATGAATTCCTCGTAATGTCGTCAGCTCACAAATGCCCGACAACATTCGTATCAATAATCGATGTACTGCTTCACCATTCCTGGATGCTTTTGTAATCGTCTATTTAGATGATATCATAGCAAACAGACTTAAAAGAGCACGATGCACTTGAAAAGGTGTTCCAATGGCTAGTGAACACAACCGATGTGAAGCCGTGAGAAGTGCGTAGTTTGGTACAGGAGCGTATCACATTCCCGGGTCATAAAATTAGCGAAGGCCGATTCGATGGATGAAAGAAAGGTGCAGCAGAATCGACACAAATTTCCTACCAAAGTGACGTAGTCATGGCCATTCATGGATTAGTAAACTACTATATGAGATTCATAAAGCGGGCTGGGGTCAAAAGACTCCGTCTCTCCATCGACATATTCGCAAAGGAAAGATCGAGCATGGGACCTGAGACATAGAAAGGGGCTTCGATGGCTTTCGAAGCTCCCAAACAAGCCATCTCCAAAGAACTGGGCCGCAGGTTGTTTAATCCGACCTTCCCTTGAAGTTCGTGACCGATGCTTCAGACAAGGCCCCAGCTGAGTCTTGGTGCGTGAAGGGACACCCGTGGCACGGAGAAGTCTAAACTGAATCTGTAAGGGTATCAAATAAGATCAACACATGAGAAAGAAAAACGACAGCCAGTGAAAGACTGTTTCACAACAACGGGAGGTGTAATTCACCTCCTTGCGGATTTTATGTTGGTGACAGACACTGGCAAACACCTTCTTCTAAGACATTAAGAGTCGAGTGCAGATGTGTCACGGGAAAGAGTTCCCGGTCGAGCCAATTTTGAGTGGCGGTGATCGTCTGTGGCGACACAACACAAGAGCGAATGCACCCGCCTGAAAGAGGTGGTGGCTCATCATGATTCTTGAATGTAAGTCATCTCGCATTTCAATGAGCTGATCAAGAAGGTCGCAGGACTTGATGGTCGGCATGAGAAACCTATAGGACAAGAAGTCAGAATGGGAAACCGTAGCATCAAGTCGGAAACCGACCTCCCAGGTTCAAAGGAGGCAAGCTCTATGTTCGGCCGGGTGGACTACGAAATGCTTGAAAGAAACCCACGATGCTATGGGCAGCCATCCCGGAGGATGACCATGGCACGCTGGTTCAGGTCCTATTATCGCCAAAAATGGGTGAGGATCGCATACGGTCTGCTTGGTATGCAATTGACAAGACTGAGAAGAAAAAGATATGGGTTGGGTTATGTTCTTCTCCCCATACCGTAGTGCCATGGCGGAAGGCTCCATGGATTTCATCTCTGACTCTACGTCCGCGGAGTGCAAATCCATCTTTGCGGGGTTGATCTGCCTGCCATTCGCCTTCATAAAGAAGCATCTCGCAGCCATGTTCAGAAGAGGCACAATCTTTCAAGCCATGGTGAAAACATTTTGTCACGGCGACATGGGCCAAGGACCGATACCAAATTCACAGGACGCTGGTGGAACCCTTTCTAGCCTGCCCGAGTCAGTTTTCCACAAGAAACATCCTCAAATGACGCAGACCGAAAGGACCAATGCAATCATTGAAGAATACAGGCATTATGTGACTGGCCACAATGTAAAAACTCGGGTGGATTGCCGACACCGTCGCTTGTGCTACACCTACATAGAAGCTCAAACATCAGGATTTGTAGCCTCTTTGAGCTCGGGCTATAGTTACAAACAAGAACCCCATTGGGACGTGGGCAAAGCAATGGGTTTGGGAGACAACTTCAAGAAGACACAGATTAGCCATTTCCTACAGAGATGTTCGATGAGTGGCACCTGGAAAGCCTTTCTGAGAAGGCGGCTAGAAGAATGAAGCAGAAGTATGCTAATCAACATGGCTGCAGGCCGAATTTCGTGCTGGGATAAGGTGTTGTTAAAATCGAATTTCTGATTTTGAAAAAAAGTGAGCGTGAAGTGACTCCTAAGAGAGGGTCGATCCCTGCATGAGGGGCCTTTCGAAAGCATCAAGAAAGTGGAGAAGTCGCCATATGCGCTGAAGTCAGTCAAAGACCGGTTGCATCCCGACATTCCATGTTGTTTTTCAAGCCTTATCAAGATGCGCAACCAAGAAGTATCTGCGTAAAACGCACCTCCCTTTGGCCATGAAGTCGTTTGATAAAGGTGGAAAAGACTCAATCACATAAACTACGGGGGAAGAAAGAACCCATGACCGACACTTGCCTCGCTGGAAAGCGCTTTAGAACAGAGGCTACACTGTGGAGCCGGATGTACCATCAGGGAAGTTTGAAAGGGCTGCAAGACTATCTAAAGGCTAAGTCGACGCTGGCTTCACCTTCAACCCGAGGAGGGCTCGTTACCCCTGATGCCCAAGTTGTCGGTGGGCAAGGGCCTCATAGTATACCTGGGGACCCATGAAGGCACCCCCCCATTTAAACAAGGCAAACCACGAGGTGCATGGAGCACAGACTCACAAAGCAGGTGCATGGTAGCATGTGGTGGACATGCACTTATGGCAAAACAAGCGGGTTTGAAATTGAAAAGGAGAGCTGGGATTAAATTCAAACATCAAGCAAGCTCGGAGCCAGATTTTGAATATAAGAGGCATTCGACCAAACAAAGGAGGGAAGTGGCACTGCTGGGAAGAGTCACATAAGGCTGGCACAGACACAAAAGTCTATAAAGGATGTAGTCTCTAACTTGGATGGGGCAGAGTGTGCCTAATTTTCTCTGTGTTTGCAATATTCATAAGCCAGAAGTACCATCGACATTTTGCGGGCAATACAAGTCGGGATTATTTCCCCGTAAAAAACCAAGTGTCTAATACGGTTGGTGAGACACTGTGAGGAAGGTCATAAAAGAGTTAAGACTGCACATCCAGAAGATAAAATTCATCAGGCTAATTCAAGGCGCGACACTGTGTGACATGATCAAAGTCGAGGCACAAAGCCTGGTGAAAGCCACTCAGCTCTATAACCTCGTCTAGGCACGCCATAAACCAGCCGAGGCACCATGGCTGGGGTGATGGCACTGTGCCGGGCATCGCGCCAAAAGATGTACCAGCCGAGGCACCATACTTAGCATGTCATGGCACTACGCAGTTGCTATTCATGTCTAAAGATGCATCCAGCCGAGTCACCGCGTTTAAAAGACGCGACTTCTAAGAAAGGCATTCCTTCGGTTAGCATGCACTGTGCCAAGGCCCCCAGCATGTCACGGCACTGCACCGAGGCATCGCGGGTTGGGGCACGAATCCAGTCGAGGAACCATGGCTGCAAGATCCATCAGCTGGTGCAATGTGCCTATGCATCTCATGGCACTGTAGCGTCGAGGCACCGTGGCTGTGCGTTAGCCCCTCGACCAGATACCACTTCCACCCGCGGCGCACGAGGCTCGTCACGCACACGCCCGGCGAAAACGAAGATAAATACTGGGAACAAGCGCCGTGAGGCACAAAGCGTGAGCCGAAGCACGCATTACCAGAGAAGGCAAGGCACCCATTCGTGTCGCCGCACAAGAAATTGCCACGCCAAGACTCACCAGCCAGGAGGCCCTGGCATGGCACTTGAGGCACTCACCTGCAGCGAGATGACTCACCCAGCAGAAAGACTCCTGCGCGGGGCCGGACTCCGAGGCGGAAAGACCCCACGCGGGCGACTCCCACGGAGCACTCTAAAGGTATGACCCTACCTCGTGGGATTCGCGTGGTCGTATTAAGGAGCTCATTCAATCGTGGCCCTAATCCGAAGGATCAAGGCAATACTTAATCAAGACTAGAGTTAGAAAGTAAAACTCCTTAGTCATAATTAGGCCTATGATTGCCTCAAGATCCTATATAGCATGACAAAGGCCACTTGATTATCCCACGATTAGTGACCTATGAGTCATTCAATGACAGACAATGACCGAGTAGTTCGAGTGGAAATGGATCGGATCCAGAGGCTGGGAGATCAGAGCCGTCATTTCTAAATCCTTTTTCACTCAAGGTCTCTTTTCTAATTCTTCCTCATAACATTTAATGATCGAATCAATAGCAGTGAATCAAATAGCAGATTAAATAGCCTGACGAATATACCCTATTAAATGGCAAAAAATGTGGTGATTCAGACACTGAGACTGGCACCAAGAATCTGAGGAAGAGAGGGATGAAGTAGTAAAACAGAAAACAACGTGATTCAAAACGGAGGAGAGGCACTAGCTGGCCAGGGATCCGTATATGAGATCGCACCAAGAATCTGCGTGGAAGGAGGATGAAGCAGTAAAAATGTGAAAGAAGCTCAGCGATTGCCGCTGCTAGATGGGGCTAAGAATGAAATTTTTTCAACACTGGCTGCCGACTAAGAATGGTTAAATGTCACATGGAAATGCTAGCTTGTAATTAAACCCAAATGCCGCCATTCGAGTTTCCTAAGATTGCAAGATCATTCGGTAAATACTTTCTACAGCAAAGCAATTTTATCTTTTTTTTTATCAAACGCAGTATTTCCGTACAAAACTCAGGAAAAGGAGACATGTTGACCGCCACTCATCCCATGCCTCTATGAATTACTACACCTCTCCTGGGATCCACAACTGTTCTATACGTGATTCAGATGATTTCTTCTCACTTGCAGGCCGAAAGCGCAAACCAAATTTCAGATTTGGTAATTTCAAATAATCTACGAAAAAGCCACTACCCGCATCGCTTAATCCAACAACCCAAGACATACCACATATAAGTAGTCAAAGAAGGAAAATATCATTTTATCGAACATACCGCGCACTTGATGGGCCGTAATCTTCCCCGGTCGACGGTAACATCAAGACCAAAGATTATCACGAGCAAATCACTCACGAGAGGTATTCTTCTCTGAATTGCATCGAAAGTACATCGTCTTGCATTCAACCAACTAAATATTATTTCAATTGATTTAAATTTTTAAAGAAAAAAAATAATGAAAAAAATCTAAACTCAAATGGCAAGATAACAAACCTTCATTTATCTTTAGTGCAACATTTTCAAAATATTGCTTACTAAGTCTCTTGCAGTAAGATTGCGTTTACAACATTGTGAAACAATTCCCAACCCGTATCACATATATCTGCTTTGATTTACCCGCAACAAAGTTTTTCATTCGTAAAATGCAATGATTTTTTTTTTGATAAGAAACAAAATATCATTGCGCGGCTGAACAACCCAATTCCAAGGAAGGCTGTGAGTATACCTATACCCAACCTAATAAAAACAGAGAATCCACCAAACCGAAACTAAGGCCTAGCCACAAGGCAATTGGTTTGCTACAAAAGACTCATAATTTAAAGCCACCCTTGCCCAAGAACAATAAGAAAAAACAAAAGCACTTTTGAACCTTTTGAGGGAAAACTCTTCATTCTCAAACACTACTCTATTCCTATCCTTCCAAATTGCCCGTAACAACCAGTGGAGCAAAATTTCTCTCGGGCCTTTCTTTCACCTTTTCTACTGTGAATATTATTCCAACTAATAATCCGGGGCCTCGACAATCAAAAGGCACCCAAGCAAAGCCCCAACTCTCGAAATGGGTCCATGGTCAAGACTACCCCACCAAGCTTCCTAAACAGTTAAACCTACTTTTTGAGGGAACCCAATGATTCCAAAACAACCTTGTGGAAAAGGGCCGCCACTCTCCAACAACAACCCCAACCACCAAAATATCATAACTTGATTTCACAGGTATAGCCATCCTTGTCGCCACACCCTTCGTCTCCTAATTTGATTTATTCTTTTATTTTTAAACAAAGGATGAAAAATGCAACCGATTTTATTTTGTAAGTCAAATGAGTTAACTACTCACCATATGACCCAAATTGATCGTAGAATAATTATCAAGAGTCGTAGTTGTTTCCCCATTCCCCGGCCCCATGCTTTGTAAAAGTCTTGCTGGGATCGACTATGAACGCCTATTAGAGCCTTCTCAATTTGACTAGGTTAGCAGATCAGATAGAAGTAAAGAGAATTTGCGTCGAATTGGTCGGGAATACTAAAATCCAAAAGAAAGGGGTGTATGTGAACTTTCAAAATGTAAGCCAATGAAAACACGATAGAATCAAGAAGTCATACCGTCTTCTTTGCCGACACACATATCACCAATTCATTACAGACGTAGTCGCTGGTTTTTAACGTTCCTTAGTTTATAAGAGAAGTTCAAACATGTCCAGACTGCACAGCCTGCACCTGCCACCATTTTCCGGTTTCATTAAAATTATACAAAGTCATCAAGTCAGAAGAACTTAACAACCGCGGCATTATCCATAAATCGTAACTTAAATGAAGCCAAACATTTAGCCAGTTTGTTAATTCTATGAGCGAATGGTGCCTTGTTCCAGCCGGCTTTTGAACGAAGCAGTAAAACGTGTTTTTTCCGCTATACTTCAGATTTAAAAAAACTCTCGTTTTCGAGCTCATTAGGGCTCGCTTTCCATATGAACGAGCTCGAGCTAACCCCAGGCTCAAGCCCAATCCCGAGCTCATACAAGTTTGTATTGTAATCAATCCTCGAGCAATGCTCATATTTTTCTTAACCCTTGTGGACTCCATCCGATAACAATGTATCATCAAGGGTGTCAATTTTCTGGATTTGTTTTACCTAGTTGGATTTAGCAATGTATGCTGTGTCGTTAAAGCCACCCCTTCAACATTTGTTTTCCTGACATTGCATGGTAATTCCACCGCCGAACACTTGCAACCTAAAAATTATGAAATGTAATTAAAACAAAGTTAGGGAATCAAGTAGAGTCAGTTAACAAGATACCCGAAATCATCAATAAGAAACACATGATCGTTTTAATCAATTATCTAAATAAAGAGCCATTATATCAACAAACATTCTCGCAAGCTGAAATTCGTGAAGAACAACAAACTATTTCTAAGAATATATTGCTGCAACAACATAACATAATGCAATTAATTTTTTTTTGGATAATTAAGACTTATATACCAAAAGGCAGTACCTGCAATAAAAACCAAGACAATACACTTGGGTCAAAAGGGCAACTTAAAAACTAGTAATCCGACAAAGACCTCCCTAAAATATAGAAGAGGGGCTTCTCAAACAATACAATGTCACCTCGATAAAACAAATATAACCAATCGCCCACATCCTGGGCACAAGCCTCACAAGCAAGCAAATAAAATAAAATAAAATAAATCCCACAGCCCAATACAAAGACCACCTGATAAAACAAATATGTTTAAAAGTGTCAAATATAGAGAGGTATCGAGAATCAAGACTAACGTTGTGTTCGACCCTGATGTATCCGACCTCCATGACTTCTAAGCGCAGCACCGTCTCTGCCCGGGCATCCCGTGATGCCTACAAAGGTCCCATAGTGATTCTAAACCCGAGAGTGCTGGGATTTAAACTACAAGGAAAAGAAATTGGAATTAGAGGATAATATTTTTCACCGCATGAGAATGTGAAAATACCATAGGATAGAGATCGAATCATGAGTAGCTATTGTTCTTCTTTCCACAAATAACTTCAATAACAAAGGACTCCAAAACTCGTAGGACATCCACTTTCACCAATTTTCCCGGAATCCAGTATTTTGAGCTATGTGTTTCGAGACATATAAAATTTGTACATATGTACGTGAATAGAGATAACTGTGATGAATTCAACATCGACCGCCCTGGGATGGAAGATAAATTTGCAAATAATGTCGGCTAAAATAGATAACATCACATAAGATACATCTACCCTCGACCAACCGCTGCATGACAAGCTTAATGCAATGTAATAAGGCACTGGGCTGTTGGTTGTTGCTAATGGATAAGCAAGATTTGTCATTGTTCTCAAGACAAAGGAGCTAAACATTTATGATATAATCGAATCATAAATACTTCAACAAAAAAATTGGTTTGTGTCTTTATTACAAGAATGAAATATGATGATCCGCTCATTTGAAGACTCAAGCGACCTATAATTCGAAACTGCCCCCTGTGGAGGTGTCACTTAATCAACCACAAAGATCTTCCAGGTATGAAATCAGGAAGAAGTAGCTTTCCATTTTTAGTTTTAACCCGAAAGGGAAAAACAAGAAAATGATGTGGATTAAGAAGTTTAACATACAGAAAGGCCAAAGAATGGCGGTGGCTGATGTGAGTCTGGTTTTCGAAATAATCTAAAGAAGCCCGAAATCGCCATCTGGGTCGTAAAGTCGTCTTCGCTGCAACATCGTCATTCTTATGTCTCTCGTGTATGATCCCCGAGCATAGGATTCTCATGCGTATATAGGCCGCTTCTCAAAGAACACCCAATATAATTTTCAGACCTTCATTTCCTGCATGCTGTAGGAGTATTCCTTAACTCGGGTCAAAAGCACCAATGTGATAATTAAGGATTGACAAAGAGGGAGAATTATTGCGCACTCGCTTAAAAGAGAATGTCAAAGAGAGAGATAACCGAGATGATCGTGAAGGCTTTGATTTGGCACATATTCATAAACAAAGTATATTTTCAGACCTGTATTGTGTTTCGTGATCCTAACAGCCTTTACATGATTCCCTGTGGTCAATGCCACCGATCAAATTGACTTCATTAAAGAAATTATCAAACCTACTGCCTTGAATTGAGTTGAGTGCCTTCTTATGGCCACTGCTTTTTCCATCCGCATAATCCCCGCTTCAACAATATCAAACACAACCGCTAATTATGTATAAACCTAAATCTCCATTGTAAAGAGAATAAATGGAAAAACCTTCGTAGATTATGCCACTGTGATAATCGAACTCATCCTCCGCTCTGCTTACTGGATCTGGTGGAAGTAGCTCAGGGCCCTCAAGAGTTTCATATGAGAATCAGTTTGACTTGTTCACAAGAGCTACCAGACTCACGCTTTCTCTCTCAAGAAAACGATTAAACATAACTTAAATATCATACAACACTTCAAAGATGATCATATAAAATAAAATTTTTCAAATGGGTACCTCTCATCCTTTGCACTGTTTTCTTCCTTTACAAAGAAACAGCTTGTTGCTATGATCAAATGTGAAGAGCAAAGAAGATGAAGTTACACCCAGTGGGCCATCAGGTAGTCCTGGTCGCTTCCTAAAACCACATTAACAAAACAATTTTGTCAACATAATATTCAAATAAGCATTCACCGTAAACTAATTTAAGGAATCGGCCATGCCCTCCAAAGAGAATTTGACCTATTAACCCAATAACCACCGTAGAAATGCAACTTAAAAGAAAAGAGGGAAGAAAACATAAGAACAACCACGATTACAAAGATGTTAGGACAAAAATTTTGAGCATATATTTTAACTTCGACCCAAACATGAAAATGAAGACAAGCCATAAGACATCCCATGCTATTAATTCCATACTTAAATCTTATATCAAATAACCATCTCTCGTTTATAACCATATTCAAAATCTAAACTAATAAAGCATGTCATTTGCTCCAGCCTACAATCTCAATTTGTTCTAGTTCTTCACAAAATCATCTCGAAACTAATTTCCCAAGCGTACCAAGATTTTAAATTTGAAAAACAGATCAAATTATGGACAAATGGCCCAAAAATCATGCTAGCTATGATGGGAAAAATGAAAGGAAAACTAAAATCTACACTCACCTTCATTCTCTCCTACAAAATCGCTGGTGGAATTGTCATAAAACTTCTGGGTAGAATACCTCAAAAACAATTCAAAGATTCAACACCCTCCTCTTCCTCGGGAGGACATAGCCCAACTTTCGAGGTGGCATTCCGCGGCACTCCTCACAAGCCCTTTCACAAACTACCAACATCAGCCAACCCATAAACCGAGCTGTATTACTCGATTCACTGCACTCGAATCATCAGCCGAATTGATCGTGACGTTGTCCGCATTTGCCCTCAATGCTACTCAAGACAAGAAACCTCGCTCTGCTTCATGGCCACCAAAATTCTATAGCCTACGTACTTCACACCATATTTCAGAATCTGATCCTCAGACACCGTGATCGACCGATCGTACCTAAACGGGGTCATACCTAACATCCATGTCCTTCCTCGACGCCCCTCGTTTCACCTCTTCTCACGCATCCGGACTGAACATACCGCCGACACCTCAAGGCTTATCGTGTACCCATTTCGGCTACCGAGCGATTTGAGATTCAGTATACACCCCTGTACTGACTACATGACGAGCCTCGAGCCTCCGCCGTCTCGGCTGTCACGCCTCCTTCACGGCTCAGATCTCACGCATTTGCCAGTCCATGTCGACCGATCTGTGAGCTGAGGATCCATTACATCGACATCCCGACACACGACCGCATTTCCAATCCTAAGACGCTCCGAGCGCCCTGGGATCGCACCGATGAAAACCGTATCCTCGCTTCACTGAGACCGTAGTAAGCCTCGCCCAATGACCCGATGGGTCCCGACCTTACTAAAAAGCCTTCTTTTTCCCCCCATGGTCCACCACCGCATCAACCCGGATGAGGAGGCCAAAACCCCTATAGTTAGTCCCATAGTCGCTTTTAATGTCCAGTGCTCTGGCCGCACGTCGCTCTGCCTCGAATCATCAAGCCTACCATATTCAAGTCGGCCGCTTAGCTCACGAGTCGAGCCCTGACATCCGTTTTTTCGAGTCGAGCCCGAATAGCTGCTCGTTATCGCCCTATCCATAATGCATACATCGAAAAACAAATGACAAAGAATAAATTTTTACTATGCAAAATTTTCACTGCTCGTCGCTTATGCATGTTAGAAACACAACATAAATTAATGATGGATATGGACTTTTGAAGAGCAAAAGATTAAATCACTTCCCAAGTAATCCTTATGCTTCCTACACCGACCCGATCCATGAGAACTAGAAAATAAAACACATAGAGTTCCTACATTCTCCAGAAACCTTGTATTTGAACATGCAAAGAAATATATGATATTTTACCTTGTCGATCATGTTCCACTGCCCCACGTGTGGATGAACATTTGCTTCTCGCCCACTGTTATGATACTTAAGGTGGAAAACCACACCAATCAAAAGCTCATAATAACAGGGAATTGAGGGTAAATGTGGCATAAAAAATTAAAGAAAATAAAACAAAATATAAACAGAATGACCTGGGGTGGCAAACACTGAATCAACCAATGTGTTCCTCCTTGCTAATTCCAAAACTCTCCCTAACAAGCTCATCTTGGTCCTAAATTAATTGCTTCACCATCTCTGAAAGGACAAATGAGGTCCATAAGAATGATTATACGTAAATATAAGTGAAAAACACCTCGCTTTCATGGTTCCAAAACAACAAGATTCCTCTCGTGATAAAGTACAACAAAATTGGTTTATATATGTTTTCACACCGATACAATGTTTCTTTCCTCGACATTAGATCGTCGATGTTGCTCTTAACATGACGTACACCGACTTTCATTCAATTTCTTTCAGATATCGTCAGTCTCTCAACAATCTTGCAAACCCTCGCAATTGAAAAAGAAATCCTTCATTATCAAAGTCATGAGTAGAAGCATTTTTTACAACAAACAATAGCAAAGAGAGAGCATAATACCTCCATGGGCAACAACAAGTTTTCAGGTCACCCAAGTTTCGAGAAGCACACCTGGCATATTTGAGGACAATATCAGACTTTGGCGCAGCATTGAACAATCGAGATTCTGTCCTCATCATCTGGTAAACCTCGAGAAAACCAACATTAAGAAAAAAAATTATAATATAACAAACCTTTAAAAAAAAATGCAAAATTGATGTCATAATGTCTTAAGAACAAAATGGTTTTAAGGTATTTGCTCAAATGAGGTATCATAAACCTTAAGGTGGGAAAAAGACACAAGCTTCACCTATTATATATTTCATAACAACTAAATTGTTGGACACTATCAATAATTTCTAATTTAGTTCCTCCGTCTCAAAATTCAACTTTAATAAATTCTTAATTAAATAATCTTTCAAGCACTCACCCCGTCACTCATGACTAATAAGGCCCTCCAAAGAGCAAAGATAGTACACTATTAATCGATTATCCTCCAAATTCATATTTATGTCTACATGTTCATTTATCTACCATTATGGTCTTTTTCTTTATCTATGAATAATATGATATTAATTATATAAGAGTTCAACCATTAAACAACTCCATTTATTCTCTAATTATTTTTTCCATTAATTAGTAACCAACCAAGCTCTTTTTAAAAGGTTCATCCCATGCCTTAAATCAAGAAAAGACTTATAAATCTAGACTGTGCCTCACAAAAGAACAATTCATTGAAACCATTAAATATTAAGACTTAAACATCTTTCAAAATTCATACAAAAAGCCCACAAAATGGCACAAAACATTAAAACTTGAGTATCTCACTTAATGCTCAATAACCACAACACTATGCTCCCCACTGTACACACATCTGCAAACCTTGGTGGTACTGAGTCAACATCTTTGGCTAATGATTGTTTAACTGTTGTCTAATGAATGAGCTCAAGACATGAATCTATAATTCACACTGATGTCACAAACCATTATGTTTATGATCTACTTACTGATAACAAGATGCACTGAACTGAATCCTATATATCTGTTGAAGATGTATCATATGAATGAACTCACAAACGCCAAAGCCAATTTTATTATCAAATATAAGTAACGTGATTGATATATTTGTATTTTTCATCGTTCTATCTATTTTCCATACACTATTTCGATATTACACGTACCAAAAATACAAAGGACGTGCTCACTAAAGACTCATGAAGTTTGCACATAAATGAAATATTAACTCGCCCATTCACTAATAATTTTCACTCAAAACATGAATTTCAGCATTAAACTTCAACTTTGAACATAAAGTACCTTTTTGAAAACTTAATTTAGGAATCGCTTAAATGGAACCAAGATTCAAACGCAACATAAGTCTTCAAAAATACAAGGATTCTACTAAAGAATATGCCCCAATTTATTGAATTGTTTTGTTTAAAAACAAATTAACAATTTAAAATAAAATGTAACATAACAATGTTGATGTCAACCAACATAAAGCACCCTTGAAATATTCTCTCGTATATCCTTGTTGCTCCATTATTTTTACAATTTTATGTTAACTATATTCATTGCACTTAAACTCATACCACCATGAGGATCTAGATATTTACATTGCTTACCTTCTTCCTCTTATGTATAAACGAGATATAATAAATTATACAAACCCACAAACACAAACATAAATGAAAAGTGTAACACAACTCACGCCGCTGGTTTATCGGTTGCCTCGAGACACGCCACTCTTGTAACGCTTAGCAAACTCCTACGAGCGTAGTCAGACCTAACCCTTTCGCGCCTTGCCTAGAATCACAGTGGAAAACAAAACAGTTGAACCACAAAGGGGAAAAATAAAAGTGTTTTCGCTTTGTTTTTGACCAAAGAACCACAAGTACTAAACACTAAACTTTGATAGTTTAAATACTATTACTAATTTGTGTAACTATTCAAATGTTTCTGAGGAAATTAATGAAAATCCACGTGGCTTGAAAATGTCCAACTGTGATGGCAATGGATGACAAAAGGAGCTTTTGAAATTCTCTTTATTGCTTCTAATGTTCAGAACTAGTGATACACATTCCTCGTTATCAAAATCCAATTAGCAAACAATGCTTTTTGTTTTTCTTCCAAGCCCTGCTTAAACCTCTTCATGAATTCATCATATAGAAAGATAGAAACCAAGACGACCATAGAGTGTAAATAATACCCATATTACGCTTCCTTATCGACACATAGTGTTTTGATACATCCTTGGTGGCTTCACATGTTTCAGAACAAACTCGGGCCACAAAGAATAGACTCATAGAAGGATCTCGCTGATAATATCATATAACATGAAAATAATTTGCATAACACAAGAAAAGTCAACCGATAAAAGAAGGAAAATATTTAGATTACTTCATCTATCACCACAAGAAAAAACTAAGAAGTGGTTTCAAGATTGGAGTCCCTACTGCCGCGAAGACTTTTATAAGAACCTCTTAATACTATAAACCTTCAGTGAAGACACCTTTCTACCCCCAATCGAGTGAAATGACTGGTCTACAACGTTGTAACTATATTACATTCAACAAGGTTATTAGATGTATCAAGATGGTATGGTTTCTATGTGATCCGCATGATTTCACATGTCTACAAACTCAAAGCTTCAGAGGCCAACAACAAAAAAAATAATAATAATAATAATAAGAAAGAAATAGTTTAACAAAATAAATAAACTACTTTGCAGATATGATGTTCTGATAGTTTACATCATTGTATGATCTCCCTTGTGAGCATTTAACCTGTCGCCACTAAAAACTATTTAGTTTATATAAATCTGACTTCTGGCAAAATAATTTTAATACACCTAAATTAATGCTCTTCGCATGCCAGAACTTCACCAATATACAGATAATAAGAAAGTGGATTAAAATTATTAGTAAAAAGGAGAAAACCTGGACTCACCTCATCCTCTCCTTTTACTAGCTTCGACGACAAACTCTTTCGAACAGTGGCAATGATCCATTTTTTATGCTCTACCTTCCGCCATCATATCGGATTTCAAGGATCCAATGGCGACATATTCTGTATAACTCCAACAAGTCGACTATTATTCCGAGGTTTAGAGCCTTCGATATTTGACCTCGTGTGTTATCGTAAGCTACATCAAATATTGAACAATTCTTAAGCAAGGATCACTAAGAACAAGATAATCTCTCAATGCACTTAATAACACTGTGATATTTATGATAAGACATAAAATGACTCCAGACAAGGAATTCAAAGTAAGATATATAATCTTAATATTAGCTACATTGCAGTGATAAAAGTTGAAAGCACATCAAGCGCCCAAGTGATAAAGATTTTTACATGGTCCTCTAGGTTGAATTCAAAAACTTTCTTAAAGCTATATAAAAATAGATGTTCTTATGTTTAGAATTGAAGTCAGAAACATCATATGGAATCAAACCAATGAAACATCAGTCGCAAATATTGTTTAAACTTTTGCCTCCTAACCAAAAGAATGGAATTATAACTTTCCGACAAACACACAGAAGGCCAGATAGAGATGGTACTATCCAAACCTAATTGTAATAACATAATCAAGAAAACAAACCATGCTTCGAGAACATATACATGTTTTTTTGATAAGGTTCAAAAAGATCATACCGATTCTCAAGAACTGAAAGTAAATGAACAAATTTCACCTTTCACTTTTCCACACACTAGTTATGTCCAACACACGCACACAAGGGACAAACATCTCCCTATCGGGTTAAAAAAATGAAGGAAAATGCCAAGGGAAAGCCAAAATAGAAAAAAAAAGTAAAATGAATCAAAATAAGAAAATAGATTTAAAACCAAAACATATTTGTAATGATACATCATCAAGTTGTAACCCTTCACTAAATACAGGGACCTACATCATAAAAGAGTGTTAAAAAACATAACCTGAATGCAGTGGCACAACCAAGCAATCAAAGAAAGAAAAAATGTAAACAAAAATCTCAATCATATCAATCGTCTAACCAAATCAAAAACGAAAACATGAAATAGAATAATGTGAAGAAACCCCACATCACAATGATAGTAATCTCATCCTCCACTTACTTTGAAATGATTTCGCTTGAACTTACATTTTCCTCAAGGTTCCAAACCCTGCAAATTTCCTTGGGAACGTAATGGCCTTTGAAGGTCGGCCACGCAAGACTCACTCGCACTGTCTAAAGATCGAAGACGAAGCCCGAGGTCGACTCCTGAACAGAGTTTTTTTCGGATGGCAAGACTTATTTCCAAAAGCAAGAGTTCTCAACAAACAAAAGAATATCAATACAACTGAGCCGTGGCTACACAAGAAAAACAAACTGACAACACCTCCCTAAAACCTAGTAAAGGGGCACGCCTCGATACAGATCTCCACATATTGTGCAAGAACCAACAAGTAACGCAAATTAAACATCCCTACGTATTGTGGCAAATGCCAAATCGGTCGCGATATTACAAGCCTACATCCCGCACGTGAGAACCAAAACATAACCAGGCAACTTAAGATGCAGGGACCAGGTACCTCTCAAAACAGAACATACCCCACAAACATGGCAACCAAGAATCGGACGAGCGATTAGTCAACATCCCACATAGTGAAAATACTAGATCCACACTAACCAAAGACAAGTAAATATCCAGTAACTAATGTTAGCCTAAAGCCTCCCAAACAGCTAGAAGGCTTCGGCCACGAGCCAAATCCAAGAAAGACATCGGTAATTAAGTCCGCGAACTACACCCAAGACCAGTTCACCTAAGAAAAACTTCGACTTCGCTCAAATCAACCTCCCGCACCCCCATTCAAGCACGATCTAACCATAACAGTTAGTCAAACTAAAAACCATACGCAAGAAACAACGTCTGCTGACACCTTAAACATAAAGAATCCACCCCACGCTCACACCATTCCTTCTGCCTAAGGCCCAAACAGCCCCCCGGGATCTCCCTTTTCAGAGGAACTTGACCCAAATAGGCGGACAGCCGGTTGACAATAATCCGAACAATAATCCGTCCCACAAGCCCCCAAGAGTCCACATAGTCCACCGCTTCGAAAGACAACATCTCTGAGCTTATGGACATCACCGGAGCTGGATGAAATTATTGAACACCCGGACCCACTGAAACTATGCAGCAACGGGGACGGGAGCCACCATGACGGAAACACTTTACCGGGAACGCCAATCTCAGATCTAGCTGGGATCGAGCAAACAGGAACCCAGGAACCATAGACAAGGGCACCGGTGATAGGAACGGCGGTTCCGCTCGGTCTGAATATCGTCCTCCAGGCACCATCGCCGGACGCACAACCAATCAGGAACTATAGATCTAGATGCAGACCTAATGCGCGGGAACGGCCCGGACTTGTGTTGTCGGCGTGAACAGCCATAGGAACATTTTGCCCTTCCAATACTTCCTACCAGAAAGCCGGGTCCCCGCATACCGACCGGAGAGGCGGGACATCCCCATCCCTGCGCCCAGTGGTGAGAGATCGGCGGCCGCTGCTTCCTGCCATACTCATTTGAGATCGTCGGAGTGGTGCCGATAAGCGTCTTGGCCCCGCTGGAATCGTCGTTGACATCTATAGCGGAGATGGCATTTGCGGAGTTGTATGCGCCCCCGAACCTTGTTGGATCAGAGATCTGAGGGACCTCCATACCAACATCCCCAAGTTCAGCGCCGGAGGAGCTATTCCGGTCACCAAACTCAGATCTGATACGTTGCATACAGTGGATCGCCTGGATTCGATGGTAAGTCACCACAGAAAAGCGATCAGCGACGGCGGCAACGCAATCTGCGACATCAGCAGAAACGGGAGCGGCATCGCCGTACTCAGACGGGACGACCTCGTCGGCATTTGGCTCCGGCGGAATCCAATAGATGTCCTTGATGTCCTAAACACCTTTTAGAGGACCACCACATGGTGACTCCACGGTGCGGTAGGGAGAAACCCACCACCCACATGCCCTCCTTTGGGGGCCACAAGGAGGAACCATTTGCCAATGACTATCTCGAACAGAGGTTCGGGTCGGCTACAGAGAGCAGGGAGTCTGGTGGCCAGCCGCACCAACAGAAGCAGATGAGTCTGGCCGGACGAAGGGCAGGGAGTCTGCAGTTGAGGCCAGTCTGCTGAGGAACAGAGTCTGCGGCTGAGGCCAGACCGACTGAGCGGTGACGGCGAACTGAGCAGAAGAACGGAGACTGCAATGTGAGACTCTGATCGAACCAGGTCAGAGACGCTGCAGTAGCGGTGGCTGCAGAGGGTGATGGAGAAGCCAATGGCGGAAAAAGTAGAAGCAGAGGGTGATAGAGAAGACAATGGCGAGTACCTGGTGTGAAACTGGAGCAGGACGTGAACCACCGGCACTGGGAACTATAGCCCTGCCTCTCCCTCCTCGCCCGCCTCTGTTGGGGCCGATTGATCAGGAGCTGAGACGAATGATCGGACGAGAATCCGATCGCCGTCCTCCACCACCACGACGACGGCCGCCACCACACCATTGACGGCCAGACATTGTCAGGATCGGTTAGCTAAAGGCAAATTGGGATCGAGAGAGAGCACCCAACAGAAGAGAAGAGAGGAGAAGACACTGACGATTTTACCCTCTTCCATACTTCTCTCATGTTTACTTTTGAGGTGTGGAATTAGCTTCGAGGTGTGTGGAAACCAAAAAATAATTGTAAATCTTTAAAAACCATGTAGTTTGAAAAGAATCATGCATTTTTTTCTCCTCAACAATAACACACCAAAAAGTGTCTATTTAAAGATTGTTTTTAAAATTTTAAAAACTAAAAGCAATTTAATTAAATTTAAAATTATAAAAATATCTTTAAAAGTTGATCTCAAACATTCAAAATTAGTAAAAATATTTTTTTTAAATTATATTTTTTATATAAATTTTCAATTTTAAAATATATTCTTAAAATTTTCTAAAATACTTTCAAAAAAAAACTATATATTTAAAATAGTTTCAAACCCATTATTTAAGAAATTCTTTTATTTTTTTTATACTAAACATCCTAAAAAAAAATAAGACACATAAGTGTAATTTAATAATTCTACTAATTCATTTTGTATGGTCTGCACTTCACCCTCATGGGCCTTAGTCAAACTACACATCTACTTCTTCTTCTCCTCTTCTCTTTATCACGCTTTTTCGTCAAAAGTTTCATTTTTTATATATGTATATAAAGATTCGTTTCAAATCAAAATGTTTTCTTCACAAACCTTTCTGTATCAAAAACGTTTTATAGCAATATTCTCTATAAAGTTTTTGCAAACATATTTCATACTTATAAAATCGTTTTTTATATCACTAAAATTACCAAAAATATATTTAATATTTAATTATAAAATAGGATATCATAATAAATAAAAAATTATTACAAATGTATAAATGAATATAAAAATCTTATATTAATAAAACCTAAATTAACTATTTTTATGATTAGCCTTGAATATTTTGATAAAATAAAATTAAAAACATTTACAAAAATAAGGGAATTAATGAATAAACATGTATAAATATTTTATATTAATAAATACCTAATTTTTAATAATACAAAATATTTCTAAATATTTATAAAAATATTTGAACTACAATGAATAAACACATACATAAACATTTAGATACACAAAAACCTAAAAAAAATTAATAAAACTTAAAACAATTATTTTTATAAATAATTTTATGATTGGTAGAATTTTAAAAATATTTGAATTATTTGAATTTTTAAAATATGATATTATCCTCTGATTTTTTTTTAACAATCAAGATCTTAAAACAAAACAATCATAACAAGAAATTAAACAAGATTTGGTACCTACAATACAGCATATCTGGATGCTTCCTCTCTACTCGTGACCCCAGACGGAGTAGCTATTGCTTCAAAACTTAATATACCTTCAAATATTTTATAATTGAATAAAGAAAACAAGTTAACAAGATGCAAATATTGGAATCAAAGATTTTATTTTAACTTACAAATATTTAAAGATTTGTACGTTTAAAGTTTGTACTGGATCGAGAGCATGTTACAAAGGAAAGTTTCTCAAGAAATCTCTGGCTTTTTATTTATTTCTCTAAAACTTACCGCTTTTTGTAGCGAGCAAGCATCCCTCCTTATATATAATTTGATGGATTCAAAGCTTAATTCATGACTTAAAATAAAAATTAACATCCACACAACATAGTGCATGATCTGGTTAGTTGCACAAAGCATCTTCAAATTTCCTTTATCTTGCTTTTTTTGAACAACAAGAAACTGCTTTTGAGTCAGCATATCCAATCACTTTTGTCTTCTTTTGAAAGTGTGAATATGCTTTTCTGAAAAGCACCTACTTGGCTGGCAATCTTCTTTTCTTCATTGCTGCATTGGCATTATAGTTCGCTGATCACACATAGCCACGCCAACTGGCCGCTGGGAGTCATCAATCCATTTAACTCGCGACCCTTATTTTCGTTCAACCGAATCGACATCGCACTGAAGAGTCTATTTGGGAGATTTTTTGAGCCTTTAAGTTCTCTAAAAAAAAAGGCTTCGACCATGGATCTTGATGTCCCATTACTCACAGCGGTGAGCGATGTAGTTCATAACACACGCTCGTTTGTTGCACGTAGGCCGAGGCCGTGGTCTTCCTCATCATCCTCGAATCAGCAAGTCGAGACACGGTTTCAAAGAATTTGCTCGAGCCCTCGAGATAGGCCTCAGATTGTGAATTCCAAGGAAATGATCTGGACGAAGCTCGGGCCAAGGAATCAAATTTGCGAAAGGCCAGCACTCTGCCAACAGATAATCTTCGTTTTCTGATTTTGACTCGCTGAGAGAATCAAGTCAATCCTTAATTGACTCAAAGGATTGTGTTTTATGAAATTTTGAAGGATACCCACCTTTTTTGATTTTGAATTCCTAACCAGCCATGTGGAATTGTGCAGGCAGAAATGATGAGCAGAATTTCAACAAAGAATCCAAGGGATTCTAAATTTGAGACAAAAGGACAAATGACAATTACTTCCTAAATAAAAACTTTTTAATTTGCTTAAATAATCAAAAGATTAATTTCAGACATAAAATGTTTAATAACGTGACACCATTCCTAAACCGCTGAAGATAGTTCGCTTTTTCTCCTAATCAAAACTCACACTGGGCAGCATGTTCAACACAGCAGCAAACTCACAGTCAGAATCAATGTAACTTCAGAACAGCTACAATGCACTTTATAAAAACGTTTACACAAAGTAAAAGGACTTTGCTCTTAATCATTTTCTCAAATGATTTTTAAAATTTCAGATTTGAGTATATTGATATCGTAAGACTTCATCTTTGATATATACTTGGATCTGATCTCGCATCTACTGCATATGAACCTCGTAGAATTTACGCTTTAGAAATATCATTGAGTATAAAATTTATCTTTTTTGAAAGTACTTGAAAGCTCAAAATAGTCAAGGCATTTATATCCACTGCTTAGAACCCAATCAACAATTTTGATTCTTGGAAATATAGATTGGTTTTTGAGAAGCCGACACTTGGTTTTGAATTTTTCTCCTAAAACTTCAAAACGATTTGAAGTTTGGCTTTTGGACATTGCATATGACTCTTTCGTCGGGTTTGCTTGATAGGGTCTTTTGTTTCTTGCTCTCTATTTTCCCCGGTGAAATAAGTGAGAGAGAAAACTCAAAGAAACATTTGAAGATCCTTTTGATAAATTATTTCAAACAAAATGTATAAAATATGTTACTATATGGTAAAAATCTGTTGAACATCTGTAGGATTTATCTGCACTTTGCACCATCAACCCTTAAAAGAAATTTTTTTGTTAAAAACTTCGCTTGAAATTTTTGAATGTTAACAATGCAAACTCTATTTTCTATTAGCTGAATGAATTGATCCGGGACCATCTGCATTCCATAATGAAATTTTGACAATTGAAATTTTGTTGTAATTTTGCTTATGATCCCCACCCAGCATCCTATGTTTGAAAGATCTGCTTCTCACACAGAAAAGCCTGAGTGAAGGATTTCTAAGCAAGGTAGTTCCTTAACCTGAGACTTAACCTGTTTTGACAATTTGGGTATGTTCATTTGACCAAGGGACATGATTTTTCTTTAACCTTTGAAATAAAGGTTTAATTAAAACTTGTTGGGTAAATTCAAGAACATAGTTTAAACTTCTTAAAAATCTCTGCCGATTTTTATCTTTGATTTCATAAGGAAATTTGCTGTACTGAATTGATTGTCATCAGACTTGATTTTTACCCTTGATAAATATCAAAACCTAAAATCTTATTTTTGTTTGAACATGATTATGCGTAGATAACTAGTCCATTGCTGCCACGAATTCAACTCGGGGGATCGTGACCCACGCTAGGAAACGGAAGTAAGCGCCACCGAAACCCGTAGCAAGCCTAACTAAATACTCATACCGACTATCATGCGATCACCTGACAATATATCAACATACCTATATAATATGCTCAGATGCCAAACATCACTAGGGAACATCAATAGGGAGAGATGAAATCTGCCTTTCCCATACACCATCATCATACACAAAATAAAATGCACTCCATTCACTACAAAATATACTAATATTCCTAAGTACTGCGTGGACAATTTAGATTAATGTATAAAGATTAATAATACTAATAGTACATGTAACCGCCAGAAGGAAGAGAATTCTGCAGTTTATCTAGGGTCTGGAGAAGGAGGACTGACAGTACCTGAAAAATAAATTGAGACAGTCAGTCTCGAAAGTGAGTTAATATCATATAATCTATACCACATCTACACCCAACAGGATACACATACATATAGAATTTCAATATAATAATACACTCACATAAGTATGCATGCACACACATTAAGTTTCATATCATCACATAGTCATCACAAAAAAATCGAGAACTCTAGCAGACCCTATACTCAATAATATAAGCCATACGGCCTTCTCAAATCCACCGTGACTCCGGGCGCCCGAGAGAAATGCTCGACTGTGGTCCTTAACTCCGCCTTGACACTTAAAACTAACAAACTATACCGGCGCCCGAGTGCAGAAATGCTCGACTGTGGTCCTTAACTCCAAAGAACTATCCTACCATAACCATACCGCGCCGAGAGTAACGCTCAACCAGTGGACCTTACCTCCCAGATCCCCGAGAGAAACCGCCAACTGTGGAACTCATATACATAAACATAAATCGCTTCATAGTCTCGACATACCGTGATATGATGGGTTCGAGTGTAATCCATATTGTGTAAAATATGTCCCGCAGTTCCCATTACAAACATTTTCATATACAATGCACAAAGAATATCGCACCCAACAATACACACCACATCCATCATCATAATCAGCCTTCATATGCGTATATATTTCATAACGAACTAAATAATTTAGTTACCATAGTAATACAATTCCAATGATAATAATCATGTCGTGATGACGGGTGTAGCCTAATGCCATAATGCTATGAAATGCATGCATGATGTGCCTCGTGAACTATATGATATCAACTCACGAGTAGTGCTCTGATCTCGGGATCGAAGCCCGCTCAGTCGTTCTCATGAGTCATTTTAATAAATCTAAAATGGAAAAGACGTATTGATAAATAAGATTAAGATTTAAATATACTCTAGACTCCACCGTAAAACCTGCTACGTAATTAAACCGACAGATCAGCACTTATGTTCTACCGAAAATTCCTGGCAGAACCTCCCTAAAAACCGGACTTACCCCGTGAAACGTCCGTAACCCGATAAAAATACACTTCTAATATCCACTTATCCAATGCCGAGTCGGCCACAACCACAGATATAAATCCATTGCTCGATCGCATCCAACACAAAGGTCAACAATTCGCGATAAATACAATTGATGAATTTATAACGGACAATTCATTATATTTATACATGGATAACTCCGGATATAATTAAAATATGTTTAATCAAAAATCAACGCGGTTCTAATTACATAGGATAAGATTAAACACAACATCGTACCGGCGTATATATTTTAAGTTACATCTTTTCAAAACACAACCATGGCTTTGATTAAGCGATAAATAAGGCATTTTCAATATTAAAAATATAACCTTTACGAACAATTAAAATCTGAATATCGAACAATTATGCAGTGCAGAGCTCGCATAGCGTTTTAGGGTAGATTCTTTCATAGGAAGCTCGAATGAAACCACGATTGCCAGTCGAATCACGGAGCAGAGAGCGGACGTTCGTCACTGGCCCGGATTTCGATCATGCGTAAACGGTGGCGGAAAATTGAAGTCGTCGAGTGGGTTCGAAGGCACCGCAGCGAAGCGAGCTGAGGACCAGCGTAATTTGTTTCGTCAGCGCCACCGGGGTGGCGAGGTCGACCCAAACCGATTAAGGATTAAGCGACCTTTCACCTTCTCCGTTCACCGGCCAAACGGTGATGAAAATGTCGATCGAAACGTGTCTTGAGGTTCTGGAGGGTGGGGAACTCGTTTCCGGCCTTGATTTTTAGTGTTGGTGGCCAGGAAATGGTAGAACTCGTGATGGCGGTAAGAGAGAGAAAACGACGATCTCTTCCCTCGCGTTTTCCGGCGGATGGTGGCGATTTCAGGCGAGATAAAGGTCAATCGAGCGTTGCTTGAGAGGAGAGGAGCATTTTGGGGGTAGGATCGGGCTTGGAGGTGGCCGGAAATGGCCGGGACAGACGGCAGCCGGAGGAGAAGAAGAAGAGGCGGGCGTGAGGAGGGAGAGAGTCGGGGCCCCAAGCTACGTCTCTTTTTCCTTTTTCCAAATTAAAAGCCCTAAGTTCCAGTATTTTTAATTGAGTTTTAATCTACAATTAAAGCTAAATTAGGAAAGAATAACATATATTAAGATATTTCTATGTGTTATTCAATTTAATCAAACCAATTATTTAAATAACTTAGTAGGGTCGAAAACTACTATATATATATATATATATACCCCAAAATAATACTCTAGGATCAATAATAAAAAAATATATATATATATATATATAATTAGAAAATAAATTAAATAACCCACTTAAAGCACGCTAAAAATTCTGAATTTGACTACATTCTCTCCCCCCTTAAGAAAATTAGATCCTCGAATTTAAGAATAAGAACATACCTCATTCTTTGGAACAAGTATGAGTATGACCGTCGCATCTCTTGCTCGGATTCCAAATTACTCTTGGTCGAGATGATTACGCCATGGGACTTTGACCATTGGGATGACTTTTGATCGGGGTTGAAGCGAAGACACGAGTATCCGATGGCTACGAGGAGTCTCTCCTCATACGATAAATCCTCCCTGACCTCTACTTCTTGAGCCTGTAGCACATGTGAAGGATCGGACACATATTTCCTCAGCATAGATATATGAAAGACCGGATGAACATTGGCGAAATTAGGTGGCAATTCCAGTCGGTAAGCTACATCCCCAACTCTATCCACAATCTCAAATGGTCCCACGTAGCGAGGTGCTAACTTCCCCTTTTTACCAAATCTCATCACGCCTCGCATCGGGGAAACCTTCACAAATACATACTCACCTACACCAAACTCACATGTTTCCTCTTGGGAGTGCACTTGAACTAACCGTAAGGCGTTCCTCAATAGATCTCGGATGATAGGAATCTTTTCGAAGTGATTTGGACCAATTCGGGACTGCTAGCTTCCTTTCTGCTTCTTCCCGACAAAGTGGCGATCTACACTTCTGTAAGTACAGTAACACCGTGGGCGCCATACGAATACTAGCATGATAGCCCACATTTGACATGCGCGAACTCCACCAAAGGTAAATGCCAATCCCATTGGCCTCGAAAATCCATCCACGCACATCCTTAACATGTCCTCAAGCGTACGAATAGTCCTCTCGGGTATCCATCATCACGAGGGTGAAAAATTTGTGCTAAGTCCAATCGAGTACCAAGCTCCTCATGGAAGCCATGAAACCTAGAAGTGAAGCTGAGACCCTGTAGGACACAATCGAGCGGGATCCATGAAGGCTAACAATCCTCTCAATATATACCTAACATACACATCTGGAAAAGTTGCGTCACGGATTAAAGTATGCGGAAGCTTAGTCATTCGATCAGATATTCTCCCATTTCCACTGGAATGGGGAGTATTCACAACAACCCGGATGGCCACGTGCTCGAGAGTTTGACTTCTTGTGAGTCGAACCTTGAATACAAACTCAGCTACATCCCTCTTCATGCCACTCCACCAATAGTTGCCTTAAGATCATGATACATCTTAGTGGATCGGATGAATCTTGTAATTTGTATGATGAGCCTCTTCCATAATCTCTTTTCTAGTCCCATCAACATCGGGGGCCTTCTGACCTAGTACTTGATCTCAACGTGCCATCATCCCCGATCACAAAATCATCTACGACCTGCTTGAACCTCATCCGTAATCTTCATCAAATTTGTGGGTCTACGTTGCATCTTGATGTCATCGGACGTTTGACTGAAATGTGCTAAAAGTGCTCCAGACTCAGCGCCTCTGGTGTAAACCATGATCATAAATTCATCTGACTCCTTAGTTAATTGTAAGCTTCTACGCACTAATGTGGGCGAGGCTTGCTGATTCCTACTGGCCTCCTGCCCACATTAGCCTTGCACAGATGATATTGAATTGTACAATCATAGTCCTTAAGCAACTCCAGCCATCTCCTCTGTCTCAAATTTGGCTCCCTCTGTTGAAATATATATTTTAAACTCTTATGATCCGTAAAGATCTCACACGTCTCACCATATGAGTAATGCCTCCCGGATCTTGATGCAAAGATCCACATTGCCATCTCCCAGTCATGAGTGGGGTAATTACGCTCGTGCTTCTTTAGGCGCACAGAAGCATAAGCAATCCACCTTCTAGTCTTTGCATCGATACACGTCGGAGCTGCAGGCGTCACAATACCTTGTATAACCTCTGAGCCGGAAAGGTAATGCTAGCCTTTGGAGGCGAGGTCAAAGCGATCCTTCAGCTTGAGAGCTGGCCTCACGAGCCTCTTGTCCCAGCAGAATTTAACTTTCTATTGCAGGTTACTTAGGAGTTAAGGTGCGACAATCCTTGAATCTTTTCATGGCCCGATGTCGGCTAAGCCGAGGAAACTTGAACCTCGATCCGCAGCGGTTGGTCTGCCAATCCATCCTCAAGTCTTCTTAGGATCCCTTGAATGCCTTCCCTCGTGCTCGTGTCCCAGACGGCTACACTATCCATTGAAAGTCACACTTGGAGAATTTGTATATAGTGATGCTCCCTCGAAATTACGCAATGCTATTCTTAAGTATACCACATTGCACTCTCTCCTCGAGAATATCTTTAAGATATCATCAGGTGACACAGTGTGACGATCCGGGAAAGGGGTTTGAACACCACATTCATCGAATCCGTAAAATTTGCAGGCGCATTGGTAGTCCAGACATTACTAGGAACTCATAAATGGTACCTCGTCTGAATCTTTTGTCTTGAACATCCTCATGTTTTATTCTCGGTGATATCACGTGGTAGATCAATCTTAGAAAAACATGATGCACCCAGGCGTCGAACAAGTCATCTATTCGGGAGTGGATGTTTAATGCGAATGGTCACCTTATTCGGTATCGTAATCTATACATAGCGTGAAATTCATCTTTCTTCTTTACAAATAGCATAGAACACCCCGAGGAATCTTGGGCTGACAAAGGCCTTGTCTAACAAATCACATGCTTGCTCCTTGACTCCTTCAAACTCACTTGAGGTACTTGTCTATAAAGTGGCAGGAGACAAGTGTGCGGTACAACATCAATACAAATTCTATCTCCTGTCGGTGGCAACCTGTGACTCCTCTGGGAAAACATCGAAATTCGCGAAAGCGATAGGGACGTAAATCGACCTTACTGTATCCTTTGCAGTGTCCCTGCAAGAGCCGAGGATAACCTGGCACCTGATAACATCGCTGGAAATGTAATAATTTGAAATTAAATTAAGAAGAATTTGATATCTGCTCACCCCTGAAACCCAGACTCAGATCCCTGGAATCAGAAAAATCTTACTTTCTCGGCAATCGAGGTGGCGTAATCTTTGTAATAATCCATGCACAAAAAATAACCTCGAAATCAATTACATCCAATAGAATCGGATCAGCGAGAATCTCTTTGCTTCACGGAAATCGGACACGATGGAAAGTAAATACGCCTCTGAGGCATCACTCGGAGAATTGGTGATGATAGCAGTCCAATCTGTTGGTGACGCAAGCCTCGATCTGAAAACTAGGAACCTGAGTGTGTGGCACGGGGATCTAATAACACCTAGCCTTAGTATGTGAGCCAGGATAGTGCACGATACAACGACCATTTGACATACTGGCGTCTGAGGAGTGGTGTAAAAACTGCGGCTTGACCACGACCCGAGGCCCAGTGAGCTCGAAGCTGACCACAGCTACCACCAAATCTTGCCTCAGCTCTACCTCATATCCACGACTCGCGGCATCACTATCTTCTTACCCTGCTGAGAAGAACTAGGCGTCGATGAAGCGGGCGACGACATAGCTGCGGGACACGAGGAAAGGGGCTGGCGGCTAGGGAATCTAGGACATGATTGGCCCATGTATTTAACTCTCACACCTAAAACAAGCTCCACTAGCCACCATGGGCTTTGATGCAATCAGCCCACAATGTGGGCTGTCTTGGTGCGGAGACTAAGTATTCTGTACCCAGAGCACGAACTCTGTCCTTGAACCTGGCCCGAGCTGGGCCCCTAAACCCTGTCCACTCCCAGGAAGCCTCATAACCCTTAGAGTTTGCGTCTACCTTCTTGTGACCCCTTGGTCTAAAGCGCTGTCTAGTGACCTGCCTGCAAAGTACGTACCACCATAATCTTGTGGCCTTGGCGGTGCCTAGTTGCTTTCACTCTGTAAGGTCTTCTTCTTAGCACCATCCACTAGATACCATGAAGCGAAGGTCGAGTCTCCCATGTCTCGCTAAATGGAGTGACCTCCCGAAGCTACACTTCCTTGGCCCGTACGAGATATGAAATGTGGTCGAGCCGGTAATGCCTTACTCGATCTTATGACCTCATTTGCAACTAACTCGGAGCGAGATTTACTAGATACCACGTGAACTGCGGGTGCCACTCCCACTACGAACTATATCATCTCTCTTATTGCTCAAGCGTTGTCTCGGTACTCTTGCCTCGTGCTTAAGAAATATAGTTATCTTGAATCTTGCCACTGAGGCTGAGGCCCTTATCTTTTTCGAGGCGACGATGTGAATCTCTGTGCCTTTGCAATGCTAAATACTAGGGAGAAACTGCCATCTCGATCGTCGGAGTACATCGGATGCTCTCGGATCAAATGCTTTCTCTTCTCCGCCCGTCCGAGGAAGAAAGAATCCATTGGAGTGCTTTGAGATACTCCATCAAATACAACCTCATTAAGCTGGTGTCATGGAACGAAGGAATGTGATAAAGATTCAAATCCTAGTCCCCCAGGTTGAGAACTATTAGCATTTCTTCTTGTGATGCTACATAAGTTAATTTATGCACTGCGATCATGCACAGCGAATGCCTCCATAGTGGCTGGCGACCTGGGAGCATCTGGCATTGCACTGGCGTGCACGGGGCATATTGGCTGTGGCTCCTCGGCTGTGGCTGTCGGCCAGATACTGTCTAGTGCACTTGCAGGGCTGCCCGAGTCTCATGCGCCCTCTCGGGAGCGGTGGATGAGGTGAAGAGATACCTGTCTTGGAGCCTCTGGGCCTCATCATAGAAGCTTGTCTTTGCCTCGCGATTCTTTAACGTGCATTCACCCTCGATCTAGTCTCATGCGAAGAGTAAACCGCAGAAACTATCGGATTACAACTGAGCCATACTAGAATGAAGCGAAACTAAATGCAATGGTAGCGGTCGAGCAGACTCAGTCACTAACTCCTTGATCTTTGGAAACTTAGACTCTAAGGCGTAGGAAATAGACCAAACCTCGCTGCGATACCAGCATGCAGACGTCCCCGGGGATCGTGGCCGCGCTAAGGAATGGGAAGGCGTAAGGTACGAGAGCCCGTGTAAGCTAACTAAATGCACAAATGCAGACTATCATGCGATCACTGACAAATATATCAACATACCTATAATGTGCTCGGATGCTGACATCACTAGGGAACATCAATAGGGAGAGATGAAATCTCGTTTCCCCCATACACCATCACATCATACACAAAATCACGAGTCTCCCGAATTACAAAATATACTAATATTAGAAATGCTAGCATTGACACCTAGATTAAATAGACAAAAAAGATTATGTAAGCTGTGGTATATAACCGCCGTGAGGAAGAGAATTGACAGTTTTATCTAAGTGCGGAAGGAGGGCCCGACGGTGCACGAAAAATAAATTAGAGACGGTCGATCTAGAAAGTGATCGATATCATATAATCTGCCACATCTACACTTGACAGGATACACATATATAGAACAATATAATAATACACTCACACGCCGTATGCATGCACACACATTAAGTTTCATATCATCACATAGTCATCTACCAAAATCGAGAACTTCTGCGGGACCACATACTCGATACTATAAGCCATGCGGCTCTCTCAAATCAATGTGGTGAGTGAAAATACCCAAGGAAATGCTCGACGGGGTCATAACTCCGATTGACATGTAACAAACCTTCTCATTTGGCGCCACGGGAAATGCTCGACGGTCCTTAACCGACAACTATCCTACCATAATCCATAAGCGGCGCCCGAGGTAACCGACCCGGGGACCTTACCTCAGGCATCCACGGAAAGCGACTCAACCGGGAACTCATATACATAAACATAAATGCACCATAGTCGGATTATTACCCGGTCATGCAGCGGTCTTGATGTAATCCATTCGGTAGTATGTCTGCTATGGTTCCCATTACAAACATTTCCACGCCTGATGCAATGATATGGCACCCAACGATACACACTCCACATCCATCATCATAGTCTCATATGGAATATATTTCATAACCGAACTAAATAATTTAGATTTACCATAATAAATACAATTCCAATGATAATAATCATGTAAATGATGATGAGTGTAGCTAATGCCATAAATGCTATGAAATGCATGCAGATGATGTGTCGTAAACTATATGATATCAACTCACAGAGTATGTCGGATCTCAGAATCGCTCCTGCGCCTCAGGCTGTCCTGGCGGAGCTGTCGGACAATCTAAAATGGAAAAGACGTTATTGATAAATAAGATTAAAATTTAAATATACTCTAGACTCGACGAGAAAAACTCCACCAGGGGCTAAGCAGAGCACATAAAGAGGCGCACTTATGTTCTAGAAATTAGGCGAACCTCCCTAAGCGGACTTACTCCTGTAAAATGGGTCGAACACGATAAAAATACACTTCTAATATCCCTGATTTATCAATGCGAAAATGGGCCACAACTACAGAGATAAATCCACGGCTCGGCGCAATCAACACAAAGGTCAACAATTCGCGATAAATACAATTGATACAATTTTATAACGGACAATTCATTATATATTTATATGGATAACTCAGATATAATTAAAATATGTTTAATCAAAAATCAGGTTCTAGTACACATAGGATGAATTAAACACAACATACATTGCGTATATATTTTAAGTTACATCTTTTAAAACACAACCATGAGCAATTAAGCGATAAATAAGGCATTTTCAATATTAAAAATAGCAACTACGAACAATTAAAATACGAATATCGAACAATTGTACGATTCAGAGCTGCTGCCAGCGTTTTGGGTGTGATTTTGCCAGCTATACTTTTCTATGCGGCTTTCGGTCTGACTTAGGTGCGTCGAATCACGGGAGCGAGAACGGACGTTAATCACTAGCCGCGTTTCGGAGTCGCCCGCCTTCGCCCGGCGGTGGCGGAAGGGCGTGAGTCGTGGTGGGTTCGAAGGCACCGCACGCGAAGCGAGCTGGGGACTAAAGCGTAATTTGTTTAGTCAACCAGCCACCGCGGGGTGTGGAATCGACCGTGATTAGGGTTAAACGACCTTTCGCAACTATAGTTCCCCGGCGAAGCGGTGATAGAAAATCTTCGATCGGCATGTCTTGAGGTTACGGAGGGGTGGGGAACTTCGTTTAAGACATGATTTTTAATTCATGTTGAGAAATGGTAGAACTCGTGCGGTAAGAGAGAGAAAACGTGATCTTCCCTCGCGTTTTAAGCGGATGGTAGCGTTCGAGGCGAGATAAAGGTGGTGGCGTTAGAGAGGAGAGGAGCATTTTGGGGGTAGGATCGGGCAGTGGCCGGGAAATCGTGGACTTAGGGAGCGGCTGTAGAGGAGAAAGAAAGACGGCGTGAGGAGAAAGTGGGGCCCCAAAAAAAAATCTCGTCTTTTCCTTTTCCAAATTAAAAGCCTAAGTTCCAATTATTTTAAATTGGGTTTTAATCTGCAATTAAAAAGCTAAATTAGGAAAAATTAACATATATTAAGATATTTCCCTATATGTTAGCATTCAATTTAATCAAACCAATTATTTAAATAACTTGTAAGGGTCAAACTACTATATATATATATATATATATATATACCCAAAATATACTCTAGGATCCAATAATAAAAAAAAATATATATATATATATATATATATATATATATATATATATTAGAAAAATAAATTAAATAACCCACTTAAAGCAAATGAAATTACGGGTATTACAATTGTCTACGGGAGGTATGAAATATTTTAGATGTTGAAAATGTTACTAAATTAAGTTTAAAGTATGAGAGCAGTGTCAATGTATACAATTGAAAATTTTGTATAATCGTGAAATATAATTCATCATATTTTGGAAACTCGGAATATGGCTGTTTTAAGGCCAAAAGGCATTACATTCTATTAAGTAATGTCCAAATAGAGCGTAAATGTTGTTTTGTACCTATCTTGAGTTGAATTTGAATTTCTTGCAAATGGATTTATGCTCAATTTTGAATATATTGTTGCATTATAAATCCTTTGAATTAAGTATTTTTATTTAGGTATTGGATACCTAATCCATTGTAACTTTGTCGGGGGTTTATATTAATTTATATGAGTCTTAGAGTTCCTCTTTCTAGTTACGAAGCTTTTTGAGCGTAGCAGCTCGAGGAGAGTGACTTGGTCTTATTAAATTTTGAAGATCATTAATTTTTTTTTGCGATGATACAGGAGTTACGGACTCATTTGAATTGGTTTGCCTTAGTTGGAGTTGTTTTTCATTAAATACATTTTCATACATTAAAGAAACCATATGTTGCTTTTTCTATTCAACATTTGGGGTGAAGAGCATAGATTGTTTTCAATTTGTTTTGTACCTATTAATCCTATCACAGGAGTTGATTGGATTCAAGTTTTCCTCAGTCTTTTATATTGAACTACTTTCCAAAGAAATTTCACTTTATTTTGTTTTCTTTGTATCATACTAATGTGATCTTGAATTTGGTTATTTCTTTTATTTATACTAATTTGACAGATTCAAAAATAATTTTTTGACTCTATTTGTAGGATGTTGTAACCCTTACTATCTATGTAGAAAGGATATAGTTAGTTTAAAAATGAGTTCTAAAACAATTTGATTGCTTTACTAGCAAAAAATGAGTTTTTATACAAACACCATCTTTGCATATATGCCCTTATTGGTATTTTGTATTGTACTTTCAAAAACATTGCTAGCTGTTGAAAGTCTTTGTGGGGATTTTAGCGAAATATCGGTAAAATTAATCATTCTTGTATACAATTCAAATCAACTCTGAATCGATCAAAATTTGTAATTGACTAAAAATCATGATTGATTTTTTAATATAATTTTAATATACCATCTCTTGTTTTGCACAATAGTCATACTATTAACAAAACTTTCTAATTCTTACGAATTTCCCAACTGGTGTTAAGATTTCTTTTTGGTTTTCTAGATTTGATATTATATTGTCCATAGTTTGATTAAACCTTTTTAGTTCTTCAATTTGGGTTTTAATTTGCTTTAATTCTATTTGTAGATCTTGAACAGTTGCGGGTTCTTGATCTTTGAAATATTCTATAACATCTTTATCTATTTATATTTACCTCAGTAATAAGTTTTGGTTTTAGTCTTTGCTATTCTATAGTACTTTTTTCTTATATATTTAGTTTAATTTCCTTATCTTCAATTTGATCTATCATTTCTATGAATAATTGCTTGATCGCGATTAAAACATTTATTTGACACCAACATTTTCTATTTTGTCTATTTGACTTTGTTCTTTTTTACGATGTTGTTTCTTTGTTTGAGGTTATCAATTTGAAGAAGAAGTATCATTTTCGAGAATAATATTCTGCCGTCATCGGATAAAACATTTAACTTTTTGTTTTGCAGTTTGGGAGCAATATGACCTTGATACACTTCAAACATCTAACTTCTTGTTTATGTTTTTGGTGGGTATATAGGGTTTATCATTCTTATGTTTGTAAAGATTTATATTTTTGTATTTTTATAAGGTTTCTCTTTATAATGTTTATATTTTTGTGAAGGTGCAAGCGGCATTTCAATACCATATTACGCACAAAGATCTAAATCTTTCTTTGAAGTTTTTAAATCTCTTTTATTTGATAATGAGTCTTGAGATTTGAGAAACACAACTTCAAACCTTCCTTTTCACTTCTCCTATGAGATCTCATAAGTAAGTTCATCATAAGGAATGGTTCAGTTTTATTCCTCTCTAAGGGTTTATTGAACTTCGGTCGAAAGAGGCTCTTGGGAGGAAGCCCATAAAATCTTTTCTTTCAATAGAGAGGCTCTCGCATCTTGTCTAGCCATAACTTTGCTAAGAACACATCATGATACCATTTAAAATCACTAAGTGTTCTGTTTAAATTTAAAGATTTCAAAATTTCTTTCTTTAAAAATTACGCAGGGTCTCTATGAAATGTTTGGTTATTTCACCTTCAAAATTTTAAATGTTGGTACTACATTTAAAAATTTATTTTCTTAAGACTGCATTTTGTTCACCTTCTTCGAACTTGTACTTAGTTAGATAAAACGTCTTTCTTGTTTATTAAAGACAATTATCACGGTACCTTAAGGTTTACAGTAAATCCACGAAAGAATAAAAGTTTGAATTTGCATTGAATATCTCAGTTTTAATAACTGAGCGGTAGATGCCAGTGATATTTGTGAAGAACGAGAATCTCATGTTAAAAGTCCATCAATATTCCATTCATAAATAAAATCATTATTATGTTGAATTTCTTTGGGGTCTTATTTCACTCAAATTGTAAATCTAGAGGAGTTGGTCTTGGATAAAAGTTTTTGTTCTTTGATTCAAGTTTTTATTCTCTTTATTTATCATTTTTGGATTCATTGTTTGTATTCTTTCTCTTAATGATTATATATCATAACCACTTAAAGTTTATTTCGATCTTTTGATAGAAGTCCATTTAGTTTATAGCTTCTAACCTTTAGATTCAAAGCTTTTGTTAAATCTTCATTTCCACTTCTCCTAGTTTTAAGGGTTTGTTAATTTACGGATTTCTAAACAAGGTTTTTTCCTTTCTATTTCTTTTAGTTTAGAATATTTTTCTCATTATCTAGTTGAGAAGAAATAGTTCCCTAGTATTTGATTGTAAAATTACTTTCTTTGCTGAAGACCTTTCTTTAGTCTTGAGTTCTTGTTTTCTTCTTTAGTGCTTATTGTTTTAACGAAGGGTGAAGCAATAATTTCTAGCTCTTAGGCAATAATTTTTATCCTTCTAAAGGAGGATGTGTTGACACTTTCTTCTTTTCAGAAGTGGTCATCCATTCCTTTTGGAACATGTTAATTTCACATGAAGAGATAAATTAATATTATTGTTTCTTGCATAGATATCAAAATAAATAAAACATTGGAATATTCATTTCCATTGTTTCCATTGTTGATCTGACTGTTTTTAAACTTTTCTCTTTGTTCATTTGTTAATGTTGAGAAAAATCACTTGCATTTCAGCATGTTTTGATAATTTGCTTCTTTTGGATATTCTTTATCTATCACAAATTCTCTTCATCATCATCATGGTAAACGAGCTCATCATTCTTGACATCATTTGAGAGAATACGGTTAGGACTATGCGGGAGATTTCCAAGTTTTGTTCGATTTTGAATATTTTAAATCTGGGTAATGAAAGTATAATCTCTTCTTCAAGTTCAAGTTTATTTGGATCTGTTGATCTTACGGAAGGTTCGAATTTACTCAAAAAGGAAATTCGAAGAACTTGCGAGGGAATATGATCTCTAGGATGTTCTTTTCTAGGTTCAAAGTTGATTTGGACATTTCCTTGTTCATCCTCAGTTATGGACATTAGTTTTGGTTGTTCTATAGGTTTTGGAGCTAAGAGCTGTTTAAAATTTCATTCCTTAGATTGTGTTAAACATTCCCGAGGAATTGGTTTGGTATTATACAAGGCCCCATGAAGTTCTTTTCATTTGCTTGCCATATTAAAGTTTGAAGTCTTTTCGAGAGGACAAAAGGCAATTTGGATTAGCTATGAAAGTCAACAACCTTATAGTATACTCTGGCATACTATTAGGATATTTACGGATCTAGGATCCATATCATAGTTTGGTTTTGGATGTTTTAGAGTTAAGCCTTATGCATACTGCAGTCATTCATACAATCCCAACTCTAATTGGATAACAAGTAAAATACAGGTGAAATATGATGTATTTGCTTACATAAGCCTAAAGGGAATCTTGGAATTGATTATGCTAACATCTCAAAGACTTATCATACATATGGGTTTGTCTATTGACACAGTTAGGGGTTTATTTGCAACGGATACACCTATATGAAAATTTTGAATTTTTCCCTTTGAATTTGTTCTAGGTCTTTAGATCTAGAAGTTCAATAGTTTAAAATCTCGGATCCTATTGAATGAGTGTTTGAGAGATTTTGATTATATAATCTTTGAATTCAAAGTTTCCTACTTTGTATAATTATTTAATGTTTGGTTTGTTTCTAGTTTTGATATATTGTTCCCAATCTTGATAGGCTTAGGACAATCTATTTTCATACCTCTGTGTATTTTCTTGGATTTGTTTGATTTGTTCATCAATCCTAGATGAACTAGAACCTGAACCTGTCTTTACTAATTTTTTGATGAAATTTGTCATTTTATCATACTCACAGTAATTAGGATTCCTAACATTTGATGGGACCACCATCGGGACTACCTACCACATTCTTGCATAAGGGAATTACGAATTTGACCAACACTAGCCAATTGAGATATGATTAAATAATAAGAATTTCATAACATATTTCGTAACAAATTTGATGAAATAATTAATAAAAACTTAAAACAATTATTTTTTATAAAATATTTTTTTATGATTATAGAATTTTTAAAAATATTTACAAAAAGATTTTGAATTATTTGAATTTTTAAAAAGAATATGATATTATCACAGATTTTTTTAAATAAATCAAATAGATGTTTAAGGAAAATAAATAAATGTTTAAGGATAAACTAGTAGGTATTTTAAAATATCCAAAAACTTTTTTAAGTGTTTTTTAAAAAAACCTCCAAAGTGCTTCTCAAAAAAAAACACTCAAAATTAAGTTTTTAACTCAAAAGTGCTTTTAAAATATTATCAAACCCCTTTATTTTGCCTTAAAAACACTTATAAGTGAACATGTCTAGAAACATTCACAAAAAAACATGATCAAGGCGATATTTATTCTTAATACATCTGTGTAAATTCTAATGGGATTAGCGATTTCCAGTTTAATTAAAGAAATATTTAATTTGAAACTTTTCCATGTTTTTTAAAAGCATCTTGGAAAAAAATAAATCATTGACTTCTTCATATGCAAGAAAATAAAAAAAACATATTTTGTTATCATCCAAATCAAAATTAATGAAATGTAAGATTTTTAAAATTGGATTTTCAAAGATGTACCCAATTGGTTGCCTAATAAATCTCTATAATTGGTTGCTAATAAATTGAAAATTGTTATTGCTGAGTTTCTGGATATTAGTATTTACCAAGCATGAAATCAAATTTATGAGAATTTCCAAATTTGATTTATGAGAGAAATTAGAAAACGTTACAAAAATATTTTCTTTAAATGGTAGAAATATGAGGATAATACAAAACATGTATTTATGGCTATGTTTAGGGATAAGAAGAAAAAAACTTCAGTGTGATAATATTTTGAGCAAATTTATGCACATACTAACAAAGCCTTTTTTGAAGCATATTATAAGTATAGACTAATCATATAAAAAGTCGAATGTGCATTCATATGATTAGAACTCAAGATTGTGGTTAAGTTATAAGGGACTTTATCTATCTCATATATTGGATGGCAACAAAAAATGCTGGGTTCTACTGACAACCATGAATTTGGCAAACATCATTCGAGAAGATGTTCCCAAGGCTACTACAGATCCTCCTACAAGAGAGATGTTATGGACCATTGAAGCCTGGAAGCAATCTGACTTCTTGCGTGGAACTATATCAATCGTTTAGAAAACAACTATATGATATTTATTCATCATATAAGACTGCAGCGAAGTTTGGGAAATGCCGGAGAAGAAATACAAAAATAAGATGTCAGCCAAAACACCAAGTAAATTTCTCAAGTACAACATGGCCGATACTAAACCCGATAAAACAAGTTGAAGAATTAAGTTCTAATTCATGAATTGCATGCAAGAGGGATGTGCAATCGCTGAGCGCTTCAAGTAGGTTCCATTATGTGAAATTGCCACTTCATGGAGGGATTTAAAAAGTTTACTTGAAACACAAGCTACGAGATGACAATGGAGGATTTGATTCTAAGGCTTCAGTAGAAGAAGACCGCAGAAAGTGGCAGACAAAGGTTGATGGGCACAATGTCATAGAGAGTGGGTTTCAACAAAGCACAAAAATTCTAAATTCAAAGGCAAGAAAGTGTCAAAGTAAACCAAAAGACTTTAAGAAAAATTAAAGGAAATTGCCGGCTCAGGAGGCCGGACATAAGGCACAAGAGTGTCGCCACCGAAAAGATCGCATCGTTACTTCTGACTAATCAAGCACATGCGCATGAGTTCAGATGACAATTTGGTTGTCAAGTAGATCGAAACCAATATGGTTTCAATGTCAAGGGACGGTGGATCGACACCGGTAACTAGGCACATATGCGCGGACAAGAATCGTCGTATCACAAGCATAGCGGATGATGGTGAAAGCTCTATATGGGAAATTGGGCTCGCTTCAAATGTTACAAAGGAAAAGGCAAATGCGGCTACCAAAGTTTACTGAAAAAATCGTGGGACTTCCTACCGATGTGTTGGTATGTCCCCGAGATTAGGAAAATTTGGTTTCAGCCCTATACTTAGTAAGAAAGGGTTTAAACTTACTTGAATCTAAACAGCTTATTCTTACCAAGGTCGGGATGTATGTATGCTGGCACTTGATCGAAGGCTTGTTTAAACTCAATGTACTTGTTACCAATACTATGAATAATAATAAGAACACTTCTCGTTTATATTGTTGACTTCTTTTGTTTTATGGCATGTTAGGTTAGACATGTTAACAATAGAGTATATATAGAATGGTTAATCTAAATTCAATACCAAAGTTTGATGTTAACATACACAATGTGGAAACAGACTAATCAAATTTCCATAGACAAAGTTTTAAATCGCTCAAGAAAGGTCAAATGAACTACTTAGTTTAATTTATAGTGATCTTTAGACTTTAAAGCTATACCTTCACGTGGCGGGAAAATTATTTGCTAACTTTTATAGATGATCAGTAAAGAACATGTTGTTGTCACTTCATAGCAAAGATGAAGCTGAATAGTTTTAAGACATATAAAGTCAAGTAGAGAATCGCTTGAAAAGAAAAATTAAAGTCATAAGATCCGAGGAGGTGGAGAATATGAGTCCGCCGGTGATTCTCAGACTTTTTGTGCTCAATATTATGGTATTGTTCATCAAACAACAAATCTCTTACACACCCCAACAAAACGGTACCGGAGAAAACAGACTTTAAAGGAAATGATAAACTCTATGTCAATACTGTGGCTACCACATAACTTGTGGGGTGAAGCACTACTACTTAAACTTTATTCTAAATAGAATTCCTTTAAGAATTCAAATAAATCTCCTTATGAAGTATGGAAAGAAGATTACCATCTTTATAAAATGATCAAAATATGGGTCATAGCAAAAGTACTTATTCCCTGCCTAAAGAACAAAACTCGTCCTAAAAAACAATTGATTGTGTGTTTATTGGTTTTGCAAATGCAAGTATTTATATAGCTCTCTAGTTTATAACCAAGTACATACATACACAAATACAATTTTAGAATCTATAGACGCCGAATTTTGAAGATGTTTTCCTTACAAGGAAAGTCCAATGAGCGCTTATGTATGTTTAACTCGTGATGAATGTATTTACTCCAATGGTTCAAGAACAACATACGTAACCTAGAAAGGGAGTAGAATTAAAAACCAAAGAATTTGGTCCGACTTTATAAGTTTTACGACTATTGAGAACCACAACTTTATACAAGCACTATTTCACCTGAGGCATTGTCTTGGAAGGAAGCTATTAATAGTGAAGTTGAATCCATCTTACAAAACCATACGTGGGAACTGGTTGATTTACCACCCGGAAGTAAACCGATAGGTTGTAAATGGATTTTTAAAAGAAAGCTTAAGTCGATGGTCTACGACAAATATAAGGCCAGGTTGGTAGCAAAAGGATATAGACAAAAGGAGGGGCTAGATTATTTTGACACCTACTCACCTGTGTCTAGAATAACATCTATAAGGATGCTCATTGCAATAGCTTCATTGAATAATATGGAAATACATCAAATGGATGAAAACAGCTTTTCTAAATGGAGAGCTAGATGAAGAGATATATATGGAACAAACTGTATGATTTGTGGTTCAAGGTCAAGAAAATAAGGTGTGTGTTAGTCAAGTCCTTATATGGATTCTAAGCAAGCCCCAAACAAAGGGCATGAGAAATCTGATCACACAATGCTGTCACATGGATTTAAAATCAATGAGTGTGATAATGTGTATACATAAAGACACGCGAATTCATGTGTATTTGTCTGCCTTATGTTTGACGATATGCTTATAATGGGAACAAGTATGATGTAATAATGTCCACAAAAAGTTACTAAGTCTATATTTGATATGAAAGACCTAGGTCTAAATATGTAATTTTGGGAATTCAAATAAAAAGAAATAATGAAGGATACATACTTACACAATCCCATTATGTGGAAAAGATTTAAACAAATATAATCAATCAAATCAAGGTCATAGAATCTTTGATGCAAATTGCAACCGAAAAGAATACCGGAGATGCAAATTTCACAATTACAATATTCACAAGTCATAGGTAGCTTGATGTACCTAATGAACGCCACTAGGCCAGATATTGCTTATTCAGTAAGCAGGCTTAGTAGATATACTAGTAATCCTGGAAAAGACCATTGGGAAGCTTTGGTTCGAGTGTTAAGGTATCTCAAGTATACCATAACATATGGATTACATTATACAAAATATCCACCAGTACTTGAAGGCTATAGTGATGCTTAATTGATTTCCGATAATACGTAAACCAAATCGACCAAAGGATATGTATTTACCGAGGTGTCGCCATTTGAAGTCTTCCAAACAAACGTGTATAGCACGCTCAACTATGAAGTCTGAATTTATAAGACTCGATAAAGCCGAGAGGCAAGAGTGGCTATGAAATTTTTTAGAAGATATTCCAAAGATGGCATAAGCCCAGAATAAATATATGCATATTATCAGGATAGCATGGCAAAGACAAGCTAGAGCCAAAAGTAACATCTACAATGGAAAGTCAAGACACATAAGGCGAGACACAATACTATTAAACAGCTTGCTTGGGCAGATATCGATAAGAATATATAAAGTCAAAGGCAATTGAATGATCCTTTGACAAAAGGCCTACCTAGAGAGCAAGTCAAGTTTACATCGAGGGAACGGGTTTAGTGCCCTCAACGAGTTATACTAGGCGGAAACCTAACCTAGTTGATCTAGGTTCAATAGAAACTAGTGTTTATAGTAAAACTCAAGCAGTGAAACACATAATTTACCTATCTCAAGGTGTTTAATGTGTTTTCCGTTGATGTATAGGTTATGAAAGATTTAATGACACCATATCTTTATGCAAAGGTGAGTCAATCGCAGTTTTTAACTTCACTGTCACCTATATGATAGTAATGTGGGTCATTTAAGTGGAGAATTGAATGGCTAAATTCCTCTAGAGCTATCATGAATAACCGGATATGTTCAGGACCAAAATGAACATAAACGAGCAACTCGAAAGTACCTTTAAGTTTGTCACAGGTGATACATGTTGCTCAGTTTACTACAAGAAGGTGAACAGCTCAAGATCTTATATTCACTGCGGTCACCAAGTAGATCCATGTGTACACTACAGAAGTTCAAGTCCAAAAGACACTTTTCCTAATGCACAACAGTTCTGCTTCCTCTCTATGCATTTCATAAATTTGTTCTAATTGTAATTCACATTTCTTTTGTTATTTAAAAAAAAAAAAATGTGGGGTATTGTTAGAATCTTTTTTTTTTTTTTAAAAAACAAAACCTCTTGTCCCACATCGGATGGGAAAGGGTTTTTTTAATCAATTCTATATCAAGAAAGCCTTGTAGGAGTGATGAGAATTGGAGGCCCACTAGTGGCAAGGGTCTCTTCTCCACGGGCTCTCGTGGGCCTACCTAATATATATATTATATATATATATATATATAATTCAGTAAAGATTTACTTTGGCTGTAGGCCGATGGGCCGTGGGCTTATATAAATCAAAAGATTTTATTTATTTTTATTTATTTTTTCAACAATGCATCTTTTCTCAAAGGTTGCAAACTTTCGTGTAAAGGTTGCATTCTCGGTTTTTTAAATTCAACACAGACTTTGTTTTTGCCTCCTCTGCATTTTAAAACTCACAAGATTCATTTTTTGGTAAAAACCGCGAAAGAGTTTTACTTTTGAGTCAAGATTCCCCGTACAAAACCTTCAACATTGGGAGGTTTTATCTCGGGAGGCAATCACTCAAGTAGCCTGTGGTACAAGAGAAGAGGTGAAGATTAAGCCAGATTACTGCAATCGCAAAGACTCATTCACTAAGTTATCAGATTCAATTTTTCCATTCCTAATATTTATCAGAAGTGTTCTATTCGTATCAAATACCTCAAAAACTTTTTTTAAGTGTTTTTAAAAAACCTCCAAAGTGCTTCTCAAAAAACACTCAAAGTGGTTTTTTTAACTTTCAAAAGCGCTTAAAATATTATCAAACCCTCTTTTATTTTGCCTTAAAACACTTATAAGTGTTTCTATGTCTAGAAACATTTAAAAAAACACAACCAAACCGATATTTATTCATAATAATATTGCAATTTAATGGGATTAGCGATTTTCCCGTTTAAGCTAAAGAAATATTTAATTTAAAACTTTTCCATGTTTTTTTTAAAAGCATCTTTTTTTTTTGGGAAAAAAAATAAATCATTGACTATTTCATATGCAAGAAAATAAAAAACGTATTTTTGTTATCATCCAATCAAAAATTAATGAAATGTAAGATTTTTAAAATTGGATTTTCAAAAGGTCTTTTAATTGGTTGCCTAATAAATCTCTATAATTGGTTGCCTAATAATTAGAAAATTGTTATTACTTTTGAGTTTCTAAATTCATTGAGTATTTAATACATGAAATCCAAATTTATGAGAATTTCCAAATTTGATTTTATGAGAGGTCGAAAACGTTACAAAATATTTTCTTAAATGGAAATATGAGGATAATACAAAGCTTATGTATTTATGACTATGTTTCATGATAAGAAGAAAAACTTCAAATTATGAAGTAATGTTTTGAGCAAATTTATGCATACCAACAGTTTTTAAGACATCGCATGTAATTAATCCTTATAAAAGCTCAGTAATCAGATTCATATTGGGATTAGAACTCAAGATTATTGGTTGCTATAAGGGACTTATCTATCTCATATATTGATGGCATTCTTTAACTATGTTTTTAATTATTTTAGCTTCCTGAGATATCCACTGCATTAGGTTCTTAGTTTAGCAAATTTTGAGGCAAAATATTATAGAATTTTCAAAAACACTTCTAAAATGTTATTTTTTAATAAATACTGATGTTCCTTTAGTTACCAATATCATTATTCATTGCCCTAGTTTAGAAATTTGAAATTTCAAGATCCCAATGTGAATTTTAAACTAAATCATGTTCCTCGAGCGGCAAACCGTCAAAGAAAATAGATGGTCTCATTCATTTTATCAATGACACGTGTCGAGTCAGTTTTATCAAGATTGAGGATTGAGGAAGGTAGTAATGCTTCCTATTTCTATTCATATTCCTATTCCAATTCCTATACACGTTCGATTTGGTAGTTGTTTTATATGGCCCCACCATCGCCTTTTCTCCTTTCGAAGCTCCGTACGATCATTTGTTCTCTATATATATGTGAAAAAATAAATCTGCTGCATTTGCAATTTGCAAGTGTACCTACTGCTACTCCCAAATATTGTAATAATACTCTCTCCCGACCTTCAAATTATCATATTATTGGTCCTCAAATTTTATTTTATATGACTTTTTTTTTTATAAGACTTTGGTGTTGATAATATGACCTTTTAGTACAAATGCAATACCCTTTCCTTCATCATATTCTCGATTCTTTACTTCATCAAAGTAAACGGAAAAGCCTATGTCATCTTTTTTTTTTTTTTTTTAATCATGATTGTTCGACCAAGTTTGTACATACTTAGACTTATCTTTTATCTTATTGGCCCTAAAATTAAGTATTTGGTAAAACTCTAATAATCTTGAGTAGACTAAATGATGACTATTTAATAAACATTATTATGACTTAAGTAGACCTATTGATTAACCTTGTGGTTGTCTCCATTTAAAAAAATATTTAAATAAAGGTACAAAGTTTGTCAAATTTTTGTAAAATATGCTGTGTCTATATATATATAGCTACACAAGTAAGAATCATTTTGTTCGCTTGGCTGAAATATTAAATGGAAAAAATTCGTTTCATATTTATAAACGCTTAAAAGCTACCTTTCATAGGAATTAAGTGAAGATACTTTTCTTGGCAAGTATTTATAATTGTCTAAGTCAATAAGACTAGTTTTAATTATTTTATATGGAGTTTTAAATCAAAATACTTTATTTGAAAAAAAAATCTAAATTAGTTTGAAAACCAAATTAAAGACGAATGTAGTGCGTAATACCGTTGTCAGCATACAAATGTAATCACAATCAAATGTTCAAGTAAAACAAATGTGCTAATTTGAAAATTTTAAGATTTAATACTTTAATCACGTCGCCATGGACAATGACATTTGAATATTTTAAGTTCAATTGTCAATCGTAAGGCCATGGACAAGGACATTTGACACCTAATCAGAATGCTCACGATAACGATTACGATAGATTCAATTTAAACCCTCCCAAGATTCCCCGGGTGGTCCCGCCTAGTGAAGTCCCACTGTACAAACCATAGGGAATGCACAATGGAACCCCACCTAAGAAAGAAATAAATCACATAAAGATCACAATACCACGAGATGGGAAAATTCACGACTCGTCCTATCCAAATGTGGTATCATAACCACTTCATACATAATAAGGACCCATACGAGTTTAATACTAATATCGAAGATTCTAAGAAAGATTTAAGGAATTTAGGTTACAAAATGAAAATAAATAGGTCCAACAAAACAAAGATAAGATACTGACAGAAGATCGCAACTGCCGCAAAGAGTTTGTTGAATCAAGCACGAGGTAGCACTACGAACTCCATTCCTAATTCTGGTGAACAGATATTTAAAAACACAAACATGGAGAAATAAATCTCAAATGAGTGACATAATTTATATGAAAAATAATGTTTTAATTTTTTTGAAAATTTCTTCAAGACCTCACGCCCACTCCTTTGGAAGGTTCCCCGTTTAGCAAACATTTCACAAAACCCAACTTTACCAAACCCAACAATAAGAAAATCATGCTCGATAAATTAACTGACTTCATTATCAAGAACCTTATAACCTCGACCTTCATCACATGTGACTTTGATGCAGGTGCAAACATATAAACGCTATGCAAATAATTAACATGAAAACAGAATAATCATGTAATCATTAGCACATACCGCATCAGAACCAACAATGCACCGCATCATCAAAATCAGCTATACCGCACTATATACACCAACGATGTACCATACTAAATGAACCAACAATGTAATCGCATCATTATGTACCTTATCTCTAAACCGCTTCAGAAACTGACCATCGCCACCGTAGTCGTAATATTAAACCGCCTGCAAACCTTCACATCACAACACCGTGGCAAATAACACCACATACCATATATCCATCCTAAATCAGTCAGAACCCACCTCATACTGAATAACATATAACCGCTGGATGATACCAACTCACGCCACCGTGAAAAACCAAGAACAAAACCGCCGGGTCAAACCGACCTCACAAAGACCGCGGGCAACTAATAAAACCGCCGTTCAAACCACCACTAACACCGGCAAATTACCAACCATCTGCTCAAACCGAACTCATTTCAGACCGTGGCAACTACTAAAACCATCGGCCCAACCAATCACACACCGGCACTACTAAACCGCTGCTCAAACCGACCACCAAGACCGGGCAGCAACTACTAAACCACGCGTTCAAACCGGTTCTCACGCGACCGCGGGCAACTACTAAAAACCGTCGTTCAAACCACCACAAGACCGCGGGAACAATATAGATCCGATTTTTTCTCGCAGTACTTTCCAAACGATATCAGATCATAATCATTTCACAAGATCTCGAAACCCTTTCTTTAAAACAGTTTTCAAAGAGGTTTAAAACCTCAATCCACGCACTCCAAAATATTCAAATTACCACATACTCATCCAGAAACTCAAGAAAACTTCCAAATATTTAAAATGTTGACAAAATTACATGAAATGATAACTTGTCTTATATGAAAACAGATCATTCTATTTATGCATAACTAACCATTCGAGATCAAATGATATATTTATTAAATAATTAACTATAATTATATACCAAATATAAATACTCTCAAAACATTTAAAACATATAAACCACTCACATACTACGTGACGCCGCCTCGTTCCTTCCGCAGATCGCCTCCCGTCTGCGGAATGCCTCGTAATATAAATAAAATATCACTTAGGCTCCAATAACAACCAACGACATCGATATCCCTGGGCGCCTAGAACAACTTTAACTATGAGACAATCCAAATTTCTGACCTCCGATGTGCCCAATTACACACAATATCTCTATACCTAAAATCAGGCTTTTCACCCGGAGCTAATTTCTAAATCAACCGGCCCAATAATTCAAAACATCCACTCTCACTACAACTTCAATTTTGCCAATTTAATAATTTGGTACTCTATTTCAATCTTTACATCCTGTGAATTACCCAAACAACCTTAAAAATGGAAAACTAAATAAACGACGTCCAAAATTTACAAACCACATATCAATGGAAAGCCCAAGAGACCAGAACACATCAAGAGCCTCACTCGTCCAAAGGTTGCCGCAGTACGGAACTCTATCCAACAATGTCCGAATTTGTTTTTGTCAGATCAAACTGATGAATCGGAGAAAAGGACCACTAAATGAGTTCGCAGGGTCCAAAATGGTGGAGTTGAGCCACGGGTGGCTCGAACCGGCCGAAAATGGCCGAAAAATCAAGAACACACGGCGACCCACCTGGGCCGCCGCCGCCGCGACTCCGCCCAATCCCGGCCACCCGGGCCACGGCCGTCGTGAAACACCGCCGTCCCGATGTCCTCCCATCCGTCCGGCTGGCCAGACAGCTGATAGTGGCCGAATCGCCTCCCATGGTTAAAACCCATTGGTTTAAAAATGGGTCAAAACGATCAAATGGGGTTTTTGCTTTGATTTTCTCAAGCTTTGAGGTCGATCCTCACTTGAATCAAAAACTAGGCTTTATATAGATCCTAGGGTTGTTTTCAGTAAGTTCTGCCACTTGGAAATTGATAAACATCATTGCTTGAACTTACTAGACCATAACTTCTTATCCGTAATTAGGATTTTGACTACCATCGTCATGAACTCGTGATCGACGAGGCCTACGTAAATGGTGTCTTAGTCAACCCAAAATTATTCATCCTGAAAGTCAACTCGCCCCACCTACTATTGGTTGTCAACTTGGTCAAACTTGGTCACCTCGTCAAACTTGGTCAAACTTGTATTATTTGGTACGTCATTACAACCTACCCTCTTAAAGAAAAAATTTCGTCCACGAAATTGCACTGTGTCATGGAAGAGATGAGGCACCGGCCCTCAGATGGTCCTCCCGCCTAAGTCGCTCCTCAACTGCATTCGATAGACCTTCACTAAGGATATTGTCTTGTTGCAAGCCCTCCTCTTCCCTTCCTGACCGTGACCGGCTGCTCCTCATAGGATAAGTCATCCTCAACTCAATCTCTCGTGCCTATAACACGCGGTGAGTGGATCTCGAAATATACTTATGCGTAGCATGGAGATGGAAACACATTATAGACTCGGAGCTCCTCCCAGAAGTCTAATCTATGTGCCACTGACCTATCCTCTCAATAATTTCTAAAGGTACGATGTAACAGGATTTAGCTTCCTCGCTTCGTGCGACTACCCTTCCAAGGAGAGTTTTAAGAATTACCATCCACCTCAAGCTCAAGATCCCTAAAATATCCACATAACACTAAATATTCATCAAAAATGTATGCTCAACCACCAACAAGCTGGTTACATAAAATCTTTCCATCTCAAAACTAAGGTGTCAACCTTCATGTCACGCAATTAGTCTCTTACCTACATCTAAGGTGGAGGGAAATAATGTGGGATGAGCCCTGATACCGCAGTGAATCCCCGAACAAGTCAAGCTCAAACACTTCAATTATACATAATTCAAGATATCTCAAACATGAGCATTTTATGCATAATGGGTCATGATTAAACCATGAACGCACACTACCACCATCTCAACCTTCATCGCTGACTTTAGGCTTTCCCCAGTGGACTAGCCGATCATCCCAATAAACGACAAACGCTGGATTTTACCACCGTGGATATGTTCCACAGCCTGTATATCTATGACCTTTCTGGACTACAACCTGTGGACTAGTCATCGGCCCCGTGTCCACTACATCAATCCGACTCACGCCTCATACCATGTCATGCTTTAAAACAATTTAACAAAGCATTCAACCACATGGATATTTGAAACATCATGTACCACATCTAAAGATTTCCATATATAAAAATATACATTTATATATCACCAGAATCACACTACCAAAGCACTGAATATATTTAATTTACAACATCATACCATAGTACGCTGTGAGAAGGTTATAAGATCCCCTACTTTCCTTATCCAATGTCCGCAAGTCTCCAAGGAAGTCAAAACCGAGTTACCCGGCGTGGGTCCGCGCAGTCAACAAGTCATAAGATTCCTTAGCCTCTCACAATTCGTGTCACATGAAAATTACTCAAGTGATCTATTACTTTATCACCACTCGACCCACATATATCCTTATACCTTCCAACATAAACCTTGATCCCCCAAGTGTACCTTCACTCCTACTAGATCAACACCAACACTCATTAAGGTTACACAAACAACGCACTAACATAAACACCTCTTGTATTCCTATCTCCATATTAATACCGGAAGATAAAGTGCTGCTCTTTCCAACCGGAATCACCTGACCCTGAGCATCCAAACTCAGACATGTCCTACACAACACAGTCTCACTTGAACGGAATCTTGGGGTCCATAATGGGTTACGACCAGACACACATTTTCGGTGGCATTGTGCCCTTGAAGTCTAGTTTACATAGCCACTTGAATCACTTAATTTTTTGGAGCAGAAATGATCAAGTTATGGCCAAAAATACTAACACTGGCCATAATAGAAAATCCAGCCCACGAAAATGCCCAGAATTTATGATCTTCCCCACTTTTTCCATAAGTTTCCAACCAATTCAACCCAAGCACTCAAACCCACATCAAAACCACTCTATTCAACCCGAAACATCTTCCAAAACACACCTTAAACCAAAACCTAGGGTTTTGCCAACTCATCACTCAACCAATCTAAGATTAGGATGAAATCCTAACTCCCAAAAAGAGAGAAATCCATGAATCATATCCCTCTATACAAAATCCCCTCAAATCCTTACACAAATAACCAAGGATTAGGGTTTTACCGCCCCATAATTCACATCAAGGGTTAGGAGAAGTTCCCCTAACCAAAACCCTAAAAGAACCATTTTACTAAAGAATCAAAACCAAAAAACTCTTTACCTTTTTCGCTCAATCCCTTTCCTAGTCAAATTTCAATTTGCCACCCAAGCCACTTTCCCCCTGAGGATCCAATATGAATACCATCGCTATAAACTACATGTCCGAGAAACTCACTTCGCCCAACAAAATTCTCATTTTTCCTCGAACTTTCAAGATACAACCGGTATTGCCTTTAAAGTCTCGCAACACCAAACCCAAATGTGTCTCATGCTCCAACTCGCTCGAGTACACCAAGATATCGCCGATGAAGACAATGACAATCCGATCTAAGTATGGACTCAAGACCCTGGCTTCATTAAATCCATGAAAGCCGCCAGCACTGCGAGTCCGGCACATCACTAGAAACCCATTACCCATATCCTTTCGAATGCCGCCTCGGGAACGTCCACTCCTAATCCTTAACTAATGGAACCCCGAATTTCAAGTCACTCTAGGAGAACACTTCGCACCCCGTGGGTCGGACAAACAGTCATCAACTGAGGCAAAGGATATCAAGCTACTAATGGTTACCTTATTCAACTGCTTAGTCTATACACAACCTCTGCGCTGGCTAATGAAGAAGAACTAATCAATTTCAAGGATAAGGTTAGGAAGGCATACAAAACACTCGACGAGCCTGGCCGTAAAGAATGTACAACCCCAAGGAATTTAGAAACCTAGAGCTCTGATACCAAGCTGACAGGACCCGACCCGGAAACCCTCCCAAGATTCCCCGGGTGGTCCCGCCTAGTGAAGTCTCACTGTACAAACCATAGGGAATGCACAATGGAACCCCACATAAGAAAGAAATAAACACATGCAGTACCACAATACCTCAATTATATAGAAAAAATTCACGATCGTCCTGATCCAAATGTAGGTCATAACCACTTCATATAATAAGGACCCATATGAGTTTAATACTAATATCGTGAGCATTCTAAGAGTATTCATGAATTTAGGTTACAAAATGAAAACAGTCCAACAAAACAAAGACGATGGATTGGATAGAGTACGCAATCTGTCGCAGAAAGAGTCGTGTTGAATCGGGCGCCGAGGTAGGCACTACGAACCCGCCTGACCTAGGGGAACATATTAAACAATAAACGTGAGAAATAACCTCGCTAAAGGACATAATTTATATGAAAATAATGTTTTAATTTTTTTTTTTGAAAATCTCTTCTCTCAAGACCTCACGTCCACTCCTTTGTGTAAGGTTTCCTGCTTAGGCAAACATTTCACAAAACCCAACTTTACCAAAACCCAACAATAAGAAAATCATGCTCGATAAATTAACTGACTTCATTATCAAGAACCTTATAACCTGAATTCCTTCATCACATAGGACTTTGATGCATAAAACATATAAACGTCATGTTGTACAATTTAATCATGGAAATATAATAATCATAACTATCGAAGGGTTACGCTCTACTCAGAACCAACAATGCACCGTACCATCAAAATCAGCTATGTACCGTACCATATACACCAACGATGTACCATACTCTATACACCATCGATGTACCATACTAAATGAACCAACAATGTACCGAACTATGTACCCATCCTTAAACCGTCGGTAAACCGACCTCACGTCACCGTGGCAAAGCCGTATCACAAACCGCCTGCAAACCCGACATCACAACACCGCGGGCAACCAAATAACATCGCATCATACCATATATCCATCCTAAACCGCCTGCAGAACCGCACTCTACTACCGTGGAATAACATATAACCGCTGATGATACTAACCTCACGCCACTACGGCAAAAACCCGTAATACTAAACCGTCAGGGTCAAACCACTTCACAAGACCGCGTGGCAATCCAATAAACCGCTTCGTTCAAAACCGACTCACTAAGACTGCGGCAACTACTAAACCGCTTCGTTCAAACCGAACTCACGCGACTGCGGGCAACTATTACTAAACCATCGGGTTCAAACCGACCTCACTACACTGCGGGCAACTACTAAACCGCCGGTCAAAACCACCTCGCGCAAGATTCATGGCAACTACTAAAACCGTCGTTCAAACCGACCACGCGACCGTGGAAATAATATATATCCGTATTTTTCTCACAAGTACTCTTCAAACGACATCAGATTATAATCATTTCACAAGATCTCAAATCTCTTTCTTAAAACAATAAGTTTTCAAAGCGCTTTAAAACCTCAATCCACGCTCCAAAATATTCAAATATCACATACTCATCCAGAACTCAAGAAAACTTCCAAATATTTAAAATGTTGACAAAACTCACATGAAATGATAACTTGTCTTATAAGTGAAAACACATCATTCTATTTATGCATAAATCAACTATTCGATCAAATGATATATTTATTAAATAATTAACTATAATTATATACCAATATAATAATTCCCAAAACATTTAAACATATAAACCACTCACATACCGCACGCCGCCATTCTTCGCAGATCGCCTCCTACTACATAATGCCTGTAATATAAATAAAATATCACTAGGCTCCAATAATTGGAACCAACGATATCAGATATCCCTAAGGCCTTAGAATAACTTTTGTGAACTATGAGACCATCCAAATTTAACTCCGACAGTCTAATTACACGCGTAGCCCTATAGGCCCGAAGGCCTAAAATTGGGGCTTTTTCATCCTGGAGCTAATTTCGAAATTGAACCGTCCAAGAATTCCTAAACATCCAATTTCACTAATACAACTTCACTTTGCCAAATTTGACCAATGGATACTCTATTTCAAATTCGACATCCTTAATACCAATTCGAAACAACCTAAAAATGGGAAAACTAACCAAACGACATCCAAAATTACAAACCACATATCAATGGAAAGCCTAAGAGACCGTGAACACACGCAGCCTCACCTTTGGTCCAAAGGTTGCCGTGGTGGCCTAAAACTCGATCCAACAATGACCGAATTTGTTTTTGTCAGATCTTTCAAACGGTGATAACTGGAGAAAAGGACCAATGAAATGAGTTCAGAGGGTCCAAAAATGGTGGAAAGGAGCTACTGGGTGGCCCGAACCTGGGTCTGAAATACGAAAAATCAAGAAATTACCTGTGACTCCACGCTGCCGCCATCGCCACTTCGGGCCGCCCGATCCTACAAGATCCTACAAGGTCAAGCTGTGAAATTTCACTACGCTGTCTGATGTCCTCTCCCATCTGAACCGGCACGTGTACAAAGGATAGTGGCCAATCTGGCCTCACGCATTGAAAACCTGACACCTAAAATAATAAACCACTCATTTGGGGTTTTTTGGTTAGATTTTCTCTCAGTGTCAGTCGATTCTCACTTGGAATCCAAAACTAGGCTTATATAGAGCCTAGGGTTGTTTTTAGGTAAAATTCCCGAGCTGACTTGAAAACTGATAAAATACTGCTGTTTGAACTTACCAGGACCATAACTTCTTATCCGTAATTCGGATTTTGACGTTCTACCTGTCTGTGAACTCGTATCGACGAGGCCTACGAAATGGTGTCTTAGTCAACCAAAATTATTCATCCTTGAAAAAGTCAACTTGACCCCACCTATTATTGGTTGGTCAACTTGGTCAAACTTGGATTATTTGGTATGGGTCATTACACATTAGGGTACTACTGGGCATTTATTGGTTTATAAACTAATTTAATTTTTTTCAAAACAAATTATTTTGATCTCAAACTGACAGAGTCTCAATGCTTAGGTATCCTGCCATTCATAATGCAAACATTAAAAAGCCCAAACATTGAGGATTCCCTTCTGCTGTGGTGAAATATGCATGCTTTCCACTTTAGATGAAGAAGAAAAAACAAAACAAAACTCTCAAGAAAATATGTTAGGGTTAGTCATTTATAAATGGATAAACCAAAAAGTTATTTACAGCCAGTTATACTAAGCAAAGAGTATTTAAGATATTTATCTTTATCTTTAGGATAGTGAGAATATTTCGTTTGAAGTGGTAATATTTTTCAAGATTATTTTTACAATAAGTCATTCTTGTTTCAAACCATCGACACCAAGCCGAGGTGCATTAAACCGTCCCTCCGACAGCGATAATCATGGCCATTATAAACCTGGGATTTATTCCTTTCAATCCAATTCCTCATAATTTCATGCCCAAATATTTTTAATTAATTAATTTAAAGAAACATTTTACTTTTAAAAAATTAATCTGGAAACTAATCTTTATAGGATATTGATAGTGGTCAAAACGCGCCGTAGCTCACTCGCCAAACCCAAAAAAGAGGGACGCCCATTGAAACACTCAGGCCTTCGACGCTACCACGAAGGCCCAAATCCGTCTACCAAAGGACTGCATGAGTAATTGAGAAAACCCACATGCTGCAAATCAAACTAAATCCCATCGACAAGGGGAAAACATCCAATCCCCACAAATCAGGAAAGTAAGATATTCCCCAATTATCACTCCTTAATTATCCCTTATTAATTGGAAAAAAAATCTCCTACCCAGTGAGAGAAATATTATATCATCCTCCAACTAGGAAACATACTATTCAGTGTCATCACCCAATTAGGAAACATACTATTCAGTATCATAATCCAATTAGGAAAGTTGTCATGATCATCTATTATAAATACCATGCCATCCCATCGTTGAAAGGTACGCAAAACATACGCGATACATTCGCCCTCTAAGCAATCTTCTCTCATTAGAAAGAATCTGACTTAGGCATCGGAGCGGCCACGGGCGATGTAGCGACCCCCAAGACCGACCCGACCCGGTTGGCGGATCCAAACCGAAAGCCCAAGGATGCCCTACCGAAGCCATTAATCAAATCCCTTTAGTTATCGTTTTATTAAATTTTAGTTTTCAAAAGTGTCGCAACCTGAATCCTCGACTAACCCGGCTATTGATTCAAGTTTGAAAGTCTTGCTGATTCGATATTTCATTTATCTCTTCAAAACATTTTGTTTATGTTATTCTATTTTACATTTTAATTAAGCTGAAGTATTTGGGCTTCAAGTGCTTCCATATACATTTACAATTTCTCAAAAGACTCATAATATTTACATTTAACAAAATGCATTTGCAAAATAAAAGTTCGTAGTTCAAATTGTTTTACAAAATATCAATGTTCGAAAGAATTGAGTGAATTTATTATGACTTACATACCCGTAATTCTTTCTCTATGACTCAGCTCCTCGATCTCGGGGTCTTGTTTCACTCCGCTATCACTGACACCGCGCATTGATAAAACAATACGCTAAGCATTTTCATGCTTAGTGGTTCTATACAGTTCTCTATTCCATTTCAGTTTAGTGTATATATCATGCATTTATCAAAATAATGCCATTATAATGTCAACGCCCAGAGCCCAAGAGGCTCACCCAAATGTGCCATGCAACCACGGAGCCAAGTAGTCAGAGCTCGGGAGCTCAAATTAAACAGCCATGCCCACGGCCATGGCTCAGAGCTCACAGCCATCCAAACAGCCACGCAGCCCACTGAGCCAAGCAGCTCAGAGCCCAGCACTCACCCAAACAAGCCATGTACCCACTGGGAGCCAAGTAGCTCGGGGAGCCCAAGAAATCTACTGACGAGCCTGACCACTCCTCAAGACGTGCCATGCTCCCAAGAGTCGATCGGGCCAGTTATCTGTACCACAAGGCCTCCAACGCCGGAGTCCAAGAGCCTCGCTTTGATGAGCTCGACTATCTCCAGACAACAGGCCACACAAATTCCCAAGAGTCGATCACCAGTTATTCAAATTCACAAGGCCTCGGGGCCAACAGAGTCTGCCAGAAATTTTAGCTCGACGAGCCCTCGACCACTACGCACAAAGCACGCGCCTAAGTGAGTCAGATTAGCTCAAGCTATTCAAATTAATGTGCCTCTAGCGCCCGGAGTCCCAGCCGCTTTGACGAGCCCGACTACTCTATACAGCCACGCAAATTTAAGAGTCGATCACCAGTTATTCAAACCACAAGGCCTAGCGCCCCGAGCTCCAAAGAGCCGCTTGACGAAATTCACCACTCCACAAAGCATGCAACCTAAGAGTCGATCGCCAGTTATTCAACCCACAAGGCCTCAACGCTAGGAGCCAAGCCCAAACAAAGCATGCGTACCATGGAGCCAGAACACAAAGAACTCAAAGCAAATACCAAATAGACATGCGCTACAGAGCTAAGTAGCTCAGAGCCCGAAGAAATTTCGTCCAAATAAAAAGGCGTACCACGTGAGCTGCAGCTCGTGGTTTAGTAGCTCGGGCCTGATCAGCTCACACCCCGCACAAGCCACGCAGCCTAAGAGTAAGATCAGCCAGCTATTTAAACTCACAAGGCCTCAAATACCGAGCCCAACAAACGCCACGAGCCACTCAAGCACGTACCATGTAGCCTAAGAGTTAGATCACCAGTTATCTAAACCCACAAGGCCTCAAGGTCTAAGCCCACAGCCGCTTTGATGAGCTTGACTACTTACATAGGCCATGCAAATTTAAGAGTCGATTTACCAGTTATTCAAATTTACAAGGCCTCAACGCCTAAGCCCAAGAGCTCACTCAAATTGTGCCATGCACCATTTCCGGGATCCATAGCCCAAAGAAACCCATCACCAATTTTTGAAAGCTCAACTGATTCAACTCAGACGCTCAACCTGTGCTACTGAGCCAAGAAGAAATCACCAGCTTCACGCACAGAAATGCATGGGCAGTAGACAAAAGTGGTAAAAATAACATTTATTAAGGAAACGGCTACATACGTCCTGGGTCCTAGACCAAAAAAAAAAAAAAATAAAAAAAAAAAATAAAAATAAAATCGACGTCGGGCAAGCGAAGATATGCGCCGGCGGTCAGGCATCAAAAGGAGGAGCAGAGGGTGAAGCAGAGAGCGGGCCCCACGGGGTGTCCGGTCTCTCTAGAATATCAAGCAGATCTCGCCTCTCGCCGCTGGGTGGAATGTCAGTTGAAGTCCAGCCGGGTAGGCGTAGCGCCTTCCTCTGAAAGGCAAGCCACCTAGAAACCCATTAAGTACAGGCCTCACCCCTCAACCTTCCTATGACTTCGTCCCGCTGGGCAACCAGAGTTACTTGTTGATGGAGGTCCCCACGCAGCCCACGACACTCCCACCACGCTCCGCCGAATTTGAGGCCTCAAACTCATGACGAGCCCCGCCGCGCCACGTTTTTCGCTGCAGCTTCGCCTTTCGCCGCACGTGAGTTCTTCTTAGACTCCCGCAAACGCGCCCCGGGATGTAAGAAGCTCATTCCTAACCATCCAAGCCCATCGGCGACCGCAGCCCCGCCTCGCCTCCAAAGAAGTCATTTTATGCAAACTCGCAAATTTCATCCCGAACCTCCCGCTCGCCTACGCTCTCGTTGTTTCGCCTCATCTTCTGCACCAGGCCCGAGCATCGCGCCGACGTGGTATGCTTCAAATCATTTAAGCTTTCATCGCTTCAGTCATACGCACCCGATTCGCAGCTCAACCGCTGTATCGCAGTGGAAGCCACTCCGCTCTGTAACCCGCGCTTTGGCATGACCTTCGTTTAGTTTGGCCTTTTTGGCCAAACTCTTCAAATGAGTAGCCACCTACCACACCACGAAAATCGCATTCAAGCATAAGATCAACACTCAACTCGTAATAAAATCGGACATGATAAGATCTGGGAACTTACAGAGGCGACCCCCTTGAGGGAGAGAGCCAAAGCCTAATCAACGGGCAGCACACTCGACCTCTTGAGGTCAGAATCCTTAAGAATGGACGAGACCGCGCCAGCCGCAAGTTCGGCATTGAGAAGCAAGGAGTCGCCATCTCTGCCGGTTTCGGAGTCCGTCCTCTTCAATCCTTCCGCCCTCGGAGAAGGTGGCCCAACACTCTTTCAAAGTGCCCATGCTGAGAGGCATGACCGCCAACGGTTGCTCAACGACCCTACCCGAGGGACCTTTTGCCTTCGCGGCAAACCCAGAGCGGGGCTGTGAACTCAAAACTTAAGGAGCCTCAGTCGGAGGTGACAGCGCCTGCTCCGACTTTCAGACATGGGTAGACGGAGAAGAGGAAGACGCCCCAATTTCGAACTCGACCGGCAGTCGATCTTTCTCAACTAATCCAGAGCCGCTTCACGCCGGCTTCCGAGATAGCTGCCTCCAACCGAGCCGAAGCCTCCTGGTGGGTTTGGTAGCAGAGGGCCCGATGGGAGAGACTTCACTGAAGGAGGCGAAGGCCTCAGCAAGCAGAGCGGCTAACTCGAGCTCGAAGGGCCAGATATCCGATTTGACGCCCTCCGCGTAGGGACGCTGCAGGATACTCACCTAACGCCAGCCGCTATGACATTATCTTCAGGGCCGAGTTCGAGAGCCGATCACCTAAAAGGCACGCGAACAATGCGTAATTAAAAGATACCTAACGACTTCATACAAGCTACACTAAAACAAAGCGACACCACGATTCGTGTCCAAGCAACTAACGCCTGTGGTGTCGTCCTTGTCAAGAGGGTTATATTCCCAATTGCGGCCGCTAACAAAGAAGTAGCGTCCCTTCCAAAGCCTGTGGGAAGAGGGAAGATCGGAAATCACCAGAGGAGCACCAGTACGCCTGGAAAAATAGAGGAAGCCCTCGGCGGTTTCCTTCGCACTAAACAGATAAAGGAACAGAGCTATACTGGGAACACCAAACCCCTTGTCCCTAAAGAAGACCAATAGGCCAACCAAAATACCCCAACCATTGGGCGAGAGCGAGAATGGACGTATCAAGCCACAGAAACCCCTTTACGGCGGGCTATAAGCGAAGACCATTATCGAAGGCCACTGTTACATACCATCTTAGGTACGAAACCATATAGGAGGTCAAACGTCAGGGACCAAACTCGAACCCCAAAAGGAGGCTTCCAGAATCGCTCGGGCTAAAGTGGCCCATACGAGGGACCGACCTTGCCAGTCCCACGACTAAAGCATGTTGAATGGTGGATTTTAAGTATTCTGACCCCCCCAGAATATTTGATCAGGTCTACTCTCCCCTTACCCTTATCTAAGGGAACAGGCGCCTCGGGGCATCTCGGGTTCAACCCCGCCAAATGGCCTGGAGCGCCGCCACCGCCCAAAGCCTGATGTTCGAAGAGTCACCTCCAACACGCTGGCAGGCTAGTTACGCCCAGACCCATGATGAAAGCGGTGTAATGAAAACAACTCGCCAATCCTAACTCCATGGCTATTATATCGTTTCAAGAGACTAAGAAACAGCATTGAATGCCCCGAATAAAACAGAAAAGCTATCTCAAGAAAGACGCCGTAAAAGACTCAGACAAAAGGTTCGGGATTTAAACCAAGGGGAGAGGGAACCGAATCAAGAACAACAAAGAAGAAAAAGGTTACAGGATCGTAAGCACACAAGACAGAGGATGTCCGTGAAAGAAACAAAAGGAAACTAAAAGAAGTGGGAGAAATGAGCACGAAAACCAAAGAGTCATCATTATCACAAGACATATGACGGCGACCAAGCCCTAACTAACCCAGCCCCAAGCAGACACGTGGAAATTGCATTCGATACAAGAAACATTACAGCCTTTGCCCACGCATTGACCGCAAGGGCCTGGGGCAACTATGGGTTTAAAATAGGCTCGTAGGCCCACTCGCCAAACCCAAAGAAGAGGCACGCCCATTGAAACACTCAGGCCTTCGACGCCAGCCCAGAATGAAGGCCCAGTCCGCTCGGCCCAAAGGACGGGTATGGGTAATTAAGAAAACCCACATGCTGCAAATCAAACTAAATCCCATCGACAAGGGGAAAACATCCAATCCCCACCAATCAGGAAAGTAAGATATTCCCCAATTATCACTCCTCAATTATCCCTTATTAATCGAAAGAAAATCTCACCCAGTGGAGAGAAAATATTATATCATCCTCCAACTAGGAAATATACTATTCAGTGTCATCATCCAATTAGGAAACATATTATTCAGTATCATAATCCAATTAGGAAAGTTGTCATGATCATCCATTATAAATACCAGGCCACCCCATCGGTGAAAGGTACGCAATAACGCAAAACATACGCGATACATTCGCCCTCTGGGCTAATCTATCTTCTTCATCGAAAGCAATCGACTTAAAGACGGATGCCACAGCTGGTCCAAACACTCTTTTTTCTTCTTGTTTTTTTGCAGAGAGTATAACGCCAATACGGCAGATCAAATCAAAGAACGGTCCAAGTCCGGTCCAACGACGCAACACGCCCACTTAGTCCATGAAAAAAGCATCATCGATATAAAATTATACTTCATTGTTCTACACGTGGGAAGAGTTTTGATCAATTAAATATATTTGAAAATATTTTGTCGAATATAAAAATGAAATACTTCAACTTTTATTTTGAAATTCAAATTTTAATAATATTTCAGGGGCTAATAAGACTTGACTTCTAATGGTTAAGGATTGGGCGAAGCACCTGAGATAAACCAAGTTCGAGGAGAATACATTACTATCGTGGTTGTTATTCAAAATGAATAAACATAAAATAAAAAAATCAATGTTTTGAGAGGAAAAAGGTTCACTATAGGTCTTAAATATATGAGAAACGAGTTTTACACTATTAGATGATGATTTTATTTCTTGAGATATATGTTTTCTGAGACAAAATTTTAATTTACAACGATCTCAAGAGATAAAATCATAATTTAATGGTGTAAAACTCGTTCTCATATGAAAACGAGCTTTTTATAACTAAATTCGGAAAAAAACAAAAGTAAAAGTAAAGTGGAAAATGTATGAGAATAAAACTGTGAATTTGGCCTTGAAAATGTTCCTCAATGATCACTAGTTCAAGTTTTCATAAGGTTAATGTGAGATTACCCGTGAAATAGTACATTAAATTTAGCCGAGGTGTAAGCCATCCCGAAGAATCACTTGCTATTAAAAAAAGGAATGCTTGTGACACCATAAGTTTATATAATTTCCAAAAATAGAATGTTTTTAAAGGTAAATTTGAAAAGTATAAAAGTTAAATGACATAAATACCACTACCCACTTTTTTCCTTTCCTTGTAACCCACTCAAAAATCACTACCCTTACAAAATTATGATGACTTTTTTGTTGACACCAATGTATCGTGTAGCAATACCCTTAAAACATCTTGGAAGAATCACCGTTATTAAAAAATTCATAAAAGCGAAGATATCCCAATCGCAAAAGTGACAACAAGGAGAGAGAGAGAGAGAGGCTGCAAATTTGACTTTAGTTAATCCATGGTTGTCAGTCGGACAAAATACACATCACAAAGTAAAGTGTGAAGAATTAAATCCCAAGAAAAAGTGAAGAGAGAGAGAGAATAGATGATTAACAGTACCAATATGTCATCTTCTAATTCCTAGATTATTATTGCCCATCTGAAATTAAGTTACGAGTCAGCGCATTTTTCGCTAAGTAATGTTGATCTAATCGGAGCACTGAATCACGATCGAATGGGAGAGAGATGTCATAACCAAATCTACTCTTCAAAAAGCCGAAACATCGACCTTCTTAGACTACTTCACTCGGTATATGTGATCCATTCATGCTTGCTCGGGTCTCAAACTTTGTCCTCTTCACTTCTAACAATAAAAAATAAATAAAATAAAACAAAACTTTTGCAAATACCTTAGATTATAAAGGGATAAATCCATAAGTTATTGTAAAAATAACATTTTTTTTCTTTTTTTGGACTTCTATTCACTTTTCTTAAGTTGTAGTACTTTTTGCTTACTTCGATCATAGTTCAGTATGTCCATCTCACTCCTTTACCACTTGAAATGATTTCAATGGTAATACTCTTTTCTTTAAAATCTAAAAGATAAATAGATACTAATTTTGAACAAAATGCCCTCAAGATATAATTATAATATGCAAATGGGAGCAAATGCATGTGATTTATCTTTATCTTTTAAGAATATTTTTGTTTGAAATGGTAATATTTTCAAGATTACTTTTACAATAAGTCATTCTTGCATATATTTTTAGCATTTATCATTTTAATCAAATTCCTCATAATTTTATATAGATCAAAATAAAGGTTTTACATTAAATAATATTTTTAGAAAACTTTCATGCTCAAATATTCTTAATTCATGAATTTAAAGAAAAATTTATCTTTTCAAAAAATAATTTATAAACTAATCTTTATATGATATATATTGTTGAGAGATTTAAAAAATTATGTGAAAACCATCACACAAATAAGAACATTCATATTGAATCATCAAGAATCAAAATTGCGTAGCGCACTAATCCATAACAAATATTGAGATATTTGAATCGAAGTTTGAAACTTTATGATCTTCCAGACCGAACTGAGTCCCGAGGTTTATGATCTTCCGCATTCCAATCGACCGAGGCTTTATGATCTTTCCGCATCCACTACCAGCTTTCTCTGCCTAATATTTCTCTCTGACAATGAGAATCAAAAGAAAGAAAAACCTTGTGTGATCTGGGGACCATGACCCCTATTTATAACCAATTGTATCTGTATCTGAACAGTCACGATTATTCGTAATTTCTATTTTAACCCATCATAAAAATAGAAATTACGCTTGTCTCTACACATTGATGCCCACACTTTATAATTTATTAATTAAGGCCCCAAAACTTAAATTAATCACTTTAATTAGCCTAACTTTATTTGATATATCTATAATTCCATTTATTTAATATATCACCCCATACATTCGATTTTTACTCAACACTCTCCCACTTCGGGGCTATATATGTAACTTTCTTATAAACGTGAATTATACTTTACGAGCTCATGAGTTTTGCTATCAAAACTTTATATACATTAACAATCTTGTCCATTAACCACACCAATATATCCAAAGCGATCGCCGTTACATATTTCGTAACTGTAATCTATCAATGATCACATATATCAATGTAACTAATGACAAAGATCAAGTGTGGATGTGTAGCATGGAAATTTCATGCAATGTGATCTCAACATGCCTATTTCCAACTAGTCCTCCTTAAACCTTAGTGAGATCAAACCATACAAAATCAAAGTGGATGAAAACCGAATACTTTACTGCAATAAATAACCTTAAAATCCATAATATTCAGGTCAGCACTTAAAAGCATCTAAAATACAAACTCTAATTATCCAAAAAAAAAAAATACAAACTCCCACTAAAACGACACATCCTGAAGAGAAACTACACCCATACATGAGCGCGGTGCTCATGAAAGACCTCGGGTGGTAATCCCTGAATGCTGGATCCGTAATCATGTGGAGTTTTCCGGTCTCCAATGTGCTTATAGATATAAGTCCACTTTTAACCCTTCTTTGACAACTAGGAATTTGATGTCTATAAATTTTGACTTCGTTTAACTCCCGTTGTTATATAGTACTCATTGGACATTGTCACAAAAATAACTTAAGTGGTCTTCAATGCCATTCATAATAGATTTAGCCCAGTGACAAATTTCTCACAACCATGCTCCCATGATTGGATGTCTCATAACAAGCTACAAACTCAAACGCTATGGTAGAAGCTACAATAGATCATTTAACACTTTCCAAGATATAGCACTTCCAAAGAAGTAAGTAGATATAGCCTGAAGTAGATTTCATGCTATCTCTAAAGATCCATAAAATCGAGTTAGAATATCTAATGATCTCTAATCTGATCTAACTTTCGATACAGCAATGCATTATTTCGTAGCACTCTTATGACACGCTTTCGTCATTTATCCAATGATCCTTTCCTGTGATTCGCTTAAATATCCGCCCAACATGCCAACAATGTACACATCCGACGCGCATACTACATACATCGATTTCTATCACGACGCATATGAATCATTGCATCTCCCGAATCTCAAAATTATTCTCGTATCAATTTAAGACTAAATTTGTCTCCTTACCCACAAAGTCACCCGTTTGCAATCATGCATGCCAAACCTTTAAGAATTTTCTCAATATACTCTTGAGATAAAACAAAGTATTCCCAAGATCGATCCCGACATTCAGATACGAACACAAAGAAGCATCACTAAGATCTTCATTCCTTGCAATTTTTGATAACACAACACCCTTCTGCTTCAAGACAAAGAGTCGCTATGGTACTAATGATGCCATCCACACATATAAAACCATAATATAAACATCTCAACTGATAATTTGATGGTATATACGGCAATAACAACCATATTCATCTCAAAACTGACAATGATAACTGATGAAACCAATACTACGTCGATTTGTAGTTTCATGGTCTACAGATACACTTTCTTATCTCAACCAATCCTCTCATCTCTACGCAAAATTTTCTGTTAACGATGAGATCATAAATCAACATAATCACTGAGAAACACGCCCAATATCCATCTGACGAAGAGTCGCGCCACAACAGAAAAACAACGCTATCGCCCCGGTATCTTCATGAACTGAGAGAAAGTCTTTATACAATCATCTTTTTGTGCATAACTTTTTAACAATAGATGTTGTAGATCTTCATGCCTGTCTTAACCCTTCCTTCACGGAACATTCATCAGAACATGTTTCTTCCATATCTTTCAAAAAGGACAAGATCCTTAACTGCCATTTGCCTTCATGACTGATCTTCATTCCATTGGTATGTCTAAGATATAGAACTTTTTCCAGGCATAAGGTCCGTTCTTTCAAGGATTGACCATCTTCTCCACTCGCCACCACGCCAAACCTGCCCAAGCAAAGCTCACAAAATCAACCAACAAGTTCACCTCCTTCAAGATCCTTAGTTTGGCGAGGCTCTCGGGAGTGCAAAGCAGAGTTTTTGGTCCGGTCTTGAGGTCTTATTATTGTTTCGATTTAATCAAAGCTTCCACCAACGTTTGATATAGAGTTCTGATCACGCTCACTGAATCGGTGGGAATAATAACATATTCTCCTCCAAAAAGCATTCCACCTGGTCTTCCTCATCAACCAATATCTCAAAGAACTGGCATTTACCTCAAAACATTCAGGTAGCGATCTGCCAACAAACCAGATCTTTGAAACATCCACGAACAGCAACTCAACCGTTTAATCCAATTCGGCGCCCGTGGCGTCTATCGCGCCGGATATCCAAAACGTGGCGTTTGGGTCGCTTCGTCACCCGGCCCATGGAAGGGTCAGCGCCGTTCAGCTGGCACTCGCCGTGGCGGATCACAGCCAGCCTCAACGTCACCAGAGCGATTACGCGTTAACATCAACCAGCATCTGTCATGTTTGAGCCGTCGTTGCCAGCAACACACATCTGGCGTTATATCCAGCCGCGGTTAAAGGTACGTGGGGACTGGTTGACTCCAGATTCCTTCCGTGAATATAGTTCAGCAAAATGAACCCGCCACGAGTCCACCCCAACCGCCGTTACCTTATTATGATCCACTCACTGATACAGATGTTTTTTATCCTTATCAGTCGATTTTAACCTAATCTTTTAATCATTGAACATTCAAAGATTTGGGACTTTTTCAATAAACGGATATACAAAGATGAACACAAACAAGTTCATAACGTGATAAAATATTACGTTATCCGAACTGTGAGATCCCCGTCACAATGATCATATATTCATTTGTGATATTCGAAGAATTTCTGTCAAAATCAAACTTTGGAATATGTATTTTCCTTATATACTCAAAAATTTTCAAAATCATACACTGAAGAATTTAGAACTGATCATATAAGCTCAATTCCTTCCTTTGAGATGATTCATCTTCGGCGCCATAATGATGATAATCATTTCCACAATTTTTCTTAACATCCTGAAAGCATCAAACGTTTCATTGATATAATAACTGATGTCAACATATAATGTCGTTATAAGAAGAAAGAACTCAAATATCAACCAAACGAATTTCAAATATCAATGGTTATCTCCGTTAATATGCTATAACCAAACAACATCATGAATGAACCAACGCTTAATGATTGTACAACATGTTCTATCAACCGCACCAGAGATTTTGAACCACAATCAATCATCGCATCTCATCCTCACTAACGCGCGAAGAAAATATCCTTCGTCAACATTAGTTACTTCAACCAGTAATCTCTGATAAACACAACAGCGGATGTTATAATTAATCGTTCATGAAACGAGGTACCGGTCAAATTCAACTGGCGAACTAGACGGATGAAGCGTATCCTTTTTTACAAGATAATATACATTGTTTTCCATCAGTCTCCACGTAATAACATCAATCTTCTTTATATCTTTTTGACGGAACTGGTCTTATTCTTCTTCTTTCCTCTGATCTTTGAAAATGCCAATGAGTACTTTCTTATCTTTCTTCCTTTGCTTCTGAACCCCTCTTCCTTCCTTTCGGTCGTTAAATGCGAGATAAACAGTTCCTGGCCTTCAAGAGTTAACCGTCTCTTAAAAGTCAGTGCCTTCCATAAATTGATCTATTCATGTTTATTAATAACAAAACCAAACATACAACTCTGCAAGAGATCCAGTTTATGCGTTTAACTTTAGAGCAAGATTGATATTATCACACCACTTCTTTTTATTTGCCCATTGGCTTTATATCCATTGATGATTGATGATTTTCCAAAGCAAATGGTGTCATCTTTCAATTTTACAAACTGGTTTTAATCTTCTGAGAACCCTCAACGCTTTTTAATGCCATAATGAATTGAACGCTTCCTGAACGATCCAATGATCATCAAACACAGCGTTATCCGGATTCTTCCGTACCTTTCCAATATCCTTTCACTGAGAACTTCAATACAGCAAGAGTGGCGGCGAAACCCCTTCAATGAATATTCAGATCCGCTGATAACCAGAATCGCGGAAAGTTCTCATGCCGCGCCCAGCTTTCGTTATTACACAGAATGAATTAATGTTTCAAAACAAAGAATGTTTGATGAAGCTAAAGAATTTAGCTGAACTATGAACAATAAACAAAATAACCAAGATAAACAAAATAAATCAATGAAAACCTATTTATGATATCGACACTTAACAATAATTCTATCTTGATAAAAAAAATATTAACTGCAAGATTAGTAGTCATGTGGTAATCAAATATCACACAGGAACATAATAATATTAAAAACTCTCAATGTAATTTTATTATCCATATAAAACTATAAACATTATCACACCGCTGAGCATATCACTTGGTGTGATGTATTCATAATTATCCACTTTCAAATAATCAATATTCGTATGTTGAACAATAGATCTTGAAATATGGTTTCTAAAACAACATTCAGAATGTCTGGCATAGTAGTTCAGCGTTAATTAACTATTCCCCAAAGAGATATATATAAACCATCTGCATATTAGAACAATTTTTCAATGCATCCGTAATTGATAATGATATTAGATATCAACAACAACCAATAATCAGCCATCTCACTTACATTATGTTGTTATTATTATTATTATTATCATGCACTTTTCTACAACTGAATGCTGATACTGGTATGTTTATTCTTTTTGAACTGAATAGTCCCATTATATCTGCTGTATCCAATTTCTCATAATAATGTTTATCCAGCCTTCCTTCCTTCCGGAGAACATCCTTTCAAACTAAGAATTCCTTTACTTTATGTGAATGAAACTTCCAGATTCAAACACTATCCTTTTAAGATTTATAATCTACTAATGTCTGTGATAAAAGAATCCGGCGCCAGTTTAATTATACAATTTATGGGAAAAAAAAACATATTTTAAAGCCTAGAGGCGGTTACTCAGATTGCGATCATACACCTGCTTCTGGCAAGAAGAGATCTCTTCCACGTCCCACGATCAGGTACTGAATGCACGAAATGCTTTCTGTTTCGGGTCAATCCTTGCTTCCTGAGCAGGTCCAGGTTTGTCACGCCATCCGCCTGACCAGAACAAAGATATCCAATGAAGGGTCTTGTCTCTGCCTGACGGTGTGGCACCACTCATGGTGGTGGATCCAAGTCGGGCGGGAAACGCCCACACAACGCCGCTTGATCCGCGAGATATTTCGCCCAGGCTCCCGCCCATAATCTTTAAAACTCCAAAGATCGAAGGCAATGAAACGGATATTTGTTTAACGAGCGGTTGCCTCACCGCCATCACCCAATGATAGTTTCAAAGAATCCGTTAAACGATGATCCACTCCGTTCGCTGATGTATTGAATACCCATCGCGATGGAAGTTCGGAGATTCGTAATCATCATCCTCTATCCCTGAGTTATTCAGGGTTCAATCAATGGAGTCAAACCACCGATTTGGCGTTAATAAAGATCCAATGTCCAGAGTTTCTCCCTAAAGCCACTCGCCATCAGCCAATAACCCATCGTAACGCTCCACATCATGTCATTCATTGCGATATCGGCAGGTAGTTCCACCCAAGACGCCAGGCGCAAGATCCGTTCAGCGGTGCCACGATCCCGCCCGAACGTGACGAAGAGTCATCTAACGTCAGCAGAGCAAACCGATCCTCGTCCTTCCATTTTAACGCGAGCAATCGGGGCAGTACTCCTCCGGCGATCCATCCTCCACGGAATACTCACCGCAAGGGAGGAGCAGTGATGACGTCCGCATTGTAGCTCTTCTCATCCGAGCGGCGTCGGTCACCATTAGTGTGCAACCACCGCGATATCAGTAAACTGAACGCCGCGGCATGGGGCTCGTCGAGAGATCATATGGCAACGCCTTCCACGCTAATCCCCAAGAATACGCAAAGATTGATTCACTGATTCGAAACGCATCCACCTGCCCGCGAACCGGCAAGATGGCATCTGCCCACAAACAACAATTATTGTTAATTGGCTACCAGCCGTTTTTCGCAGTCGCAATGCGGTCCCGGTCACAGACGTCCGCTACCACAAGTTCAAGCTCCCATCCAGATGTTTGAACACCCATTGGCCGCCCGAAACGTTCGCCTTAACGGTGGTTTTTTGATAACGCGGTTACCAAACAGTCCAATTCATTCCACTTAAGTCGGTCGAGAAGAGTTCGCCGTCAAAAAATATCGCCAGGTCATCGACAGTGAGCATCGCGCGTTACCGGCAAGATGGCTGTAACAGAACATGTAAACCATTAGCGTCTGAGCTGAAGAGTCCACCTCGCCTGAACGCGAGCCCCCACGTCGCTAATACACGCCTTCGTCGAAGTCACAGTCAGATATCTTCAAAAGATACCTTTGATATCGATCCAATCGTCGTCCGGCGCTTTATCCAATTAGTCGCCCGCACAGATGCCCAGTTTACCGGGAGGCCTGCTTCACACGTCATGCAAGAACATCTTCATTTCACAAGACGCTCTTTCAACTGAGTCTGGTCCCCAAACATCACCTTCCGTCTTTCTCGTGAGCATCACACACCACAGAAAATATGAAAATATTCAACTTAGCTACATCTTCCACTCATTTATTTACGTTGATGTTGTGGCTGGTATATCGATCTGGAGCAACCATACACCCCGGTTAACGTCATAATCCTCCATTCCTCACCAGAATTTTTACACTCCAGGTCCCTGTCCTGCTGAATCGCTTCCTTCTTTGACCTGTTATCGGCAATGATATCGTTCGAGAAGAAAGTTTGATCATCAAGAAACACGCGATGATTGAACTGAAGTTTCCTGGATGATCCCGTCGACAGACAATACTCGTAATGCGGGCTTCTGATGCCGCTTTCACATCAACGTTTTTCATCGTTTTCATTGAACGATTGTTGTCACCGCGGCAACCATCAACGCGAAACAACGGAACGGCGCTGATATTAATCTACCGTCTGATTGATTATCCCGCCCGGTTCACGTCGCCGCGATTAATCAACACGATCTGATCCCGGTCGGATAGCGTCATTTGCGTCGACCGATCACGACGGTGATCTCACCGGTCGCGTTATTTCGCCACTCCGACCTAGCAATCCGAACAGATTGGTTGTCGGTCGCCTACTTCCCGCATCCGATTCGTTAGATCACAACGACGCGTTGCGCGCCAACGGAGTTCGGCTTCTCGCCCACCGAACTGGACTGATCGAACGATTACAGCTACGCCGGCCGGCAGGTCGGGCTTCACATCCGATCTTCCAATTTACCACGCCCGATGGAAGCGTCGTGGTCGACAGTCAAACCGAAACACCATCAGGCATCCAACAGCAAAACAACGGCCACGCCGGTCGCGAGCAAACGCTTCGCCACCTGATCATCCACCGCCAGATCTATTGTCGTCAGAACGTGGCTTCACAATCTCGGGGACTTTTAAACGATCCCGCATTAATAAGATGATAGCGGCATCGGCAAGAAGATCTTTGGCCGATGACATCTTTCGTCGCGCCATTCGATCTGAAGGAGTTCAATCGCCACTGAGAAGTAACCTGAACCCCGTCGCTGATACACGAGGTCCCGCTGATCATTGATCCTTCCGCCACGGCCCGGAGTCTAAAACTTTCGGTTGACGAGGTTTGCTCGCCGAATGATCTCGTTCACCACGGTCGTGATTTACAGCTACGCCAGGAAGTCCATCACTTCGTCGCCGCTTCTGCAGTTTATCATATGGTCTGAACCGCTTAATTATCATTCACATGTCCATCAAGAGTTCTGTCCATTATTAACAGTACTGCAATCTTATGGAGCTGACAACTTCATCCTTCCAGGTGTGAGCAACAGGCATAGTCGTTTTCGCCGGTCGTGAGCGCCTGGGAGCAATCAGAGTCTTCATCATTTTTAGTGATCTGAACCGCTTTTAAAAATAATGGTTGGTTGAGGCTTGTCACATTATCGCATGATGTTGGCTGTATTATGAAAGCTTAATCTTCAACTGATCTTCGACAATTCTACATCAACCGTCATTGACGTGATATCACTGACTTTAACGCCACAACTGAATAATAATGTTTTTCCAAACAGTCCAGAATCTGAGTTTTTGATCATGAGGATAAATCAGCCTCCGTTCAGCCAACATAACTATATAATCAACAAGAAGCCTTCTTCATTAATGCGCATGATATTTCATCCTCTTAATATCAACTCACTTAGTCAAACACATGGTCAGATGAGACTGTCTGGACCTGTGACTTTCAAGGATAAGAGATGCCATCTTCATCATGGGTTCATTCTAAGACTGATGTATCCCACTTCATGGGCTCACTACACTGAAGATCCCTCTGGTCAGGTCTCAGGCCACATGAGGTCCCTCCTTCCGTGATTCTCTGCCATGCATCCCAAATAACATTTATCGTCTTCAATGAATCTGATGATTTGTACACCTAGACCTGTTTGTATATCCTGGTCAACAATCAGTGAGAATCCAGTTTAATAGATCTGATCTTGATAATAGAATATATTTCCAATGATAGTAGACAGAGATATATTATTTCCTCATCAATTGAAGGCCACACATAATATTTGTTGGTCCATAAAATGCCTCCATTAGCAAGCCTTTAGAGAATGTTCCAACTCGCGGGAGGCGGTTTATTCGCGATCGAAGACGCGCGTCGTCGGGTCCCCGATCACGTCAGAACTCGTTCATAACCCCGCGGAGTCGCCCGATCAGAGAGCGTTCGCCGTCACTGAGTCACCTTCGGCAGAGTTCGTTTCGCGACGGCTTCGCATTTGATCTCGCGTTTAAACAAGCCGCTGGATCATCCGCTCGGGCAATACTTCACCGCCGAAAGTCATTAGGATTTAACCCACCCCGCTGTCGTATTCCATCTGCGATTTAAGAATCATCGATCCGTTACCGTAGTTAAGATCTCACAAGATTTCCTGTGATGAAGTCGACTAAGACCGCTCTTCTGAAGCCCGTCGGTAATCGATTATTACCGCCATGACTCTATCGCCGAAACGCGCTATCACCATGTGTCGGTTTTAAGAAACTGGTCCCGTGAGGAAGATCTGGCCAAAAACCACACGATGATTTGGAATATATAAGAATCTTCCATACTGTCCTGAGGCCAGGTCATCTGTTTGAGATGTGTCCAGATCTCATCTTTGATCACACGAGATCATTACAAGACACCATCAACTTCAGATCCATTATCTAATAAGCACACAACCAGATCTTGAACCTAGTGGTATGAGGAGTTTTCTTCCGCTCGTCATAACATAATCAGATGTTCACCAAAGATATCTGCCGATCTCCAGTATGTCAACACACCACCTCCACCGTCGTCGCTCTCTGTATGTAAGAAAGTGCTCACGGGTTCCTTTAAATCGAGAACTGGTTTGCTCAGGTCGTCCATCCAATCAACAATACAGATCTCTTCGTGCGAGTCGCGACGGTGTAGATGCTTTGAAATGCGCGCAGGTTAGCCTCACATCTCTCCTTCAGAGTCACGCTGGTCATGAGATCCACACATAATCCCAAACACTAGGCTTAGTTTTCATGCCACACTTCCAGATGTCAGAATGTCACAGAGGCAATAATATCGCATGTCGTTCAGATCACAAAGATACTGCCAATATAACTCATATGTTAACGATTATGGCAGTATCTGTCACAAATTTTTCGATAAAGTCGCTTCAGATCTTGGTCAGTATCATTATAATAGAAAGATCATGGTATGATGAATTGATGTTTTCTAAAACTGAGTAAATAATAAAGAAGATTCACAGAAACCTGAGAAGTATCCATAAAAGATGAATGAATATTTGCACTGGTTTTAATGGATCACCACGGCAATGTTATTTATCCACATATCGTTTTATACTAATCACTTATATCTCATTGTTCTCTCTCGGACAATTATCATACCACACAATGAATGTATTAACTCGCTCGATAAATTTTCATTTGTGATCGTCGTTCGCCGACGTTGTTATCATCCGGACATGAAAGTTTCGTACAGCCAACGGCCCACGGATCACATCCGCGAATGCACATACCGTTTGATCTTCGCCATATCTCGCGAGTCCGCAAGATAATCGGTCGCCCGAACCGATCACCCATGATCCACTTCCTCCTTCCCGGCGATGGTAACGAACGAACGCGTTCGCTCATTCTGAAACAGTTTCGCGGACCAACCGCCGTTATCCGCCCACAACCGCCTTTGAGAAGAATCTGACGCACGGAGAGGTCAAATCGGACGCTCACCGGGACACTTGTTCGCGCTCCTCATCGGCATCGCGGTGCATCGTCAAACACGTTGAATCCGCCCCCAGACGACGCCCACGAGTCGCTGTTCGATAACGTATTGCGGTAGATCATGGTTTATAGCTGCACCGCCAGATAGTACGATTATACACTTCCCCGTTCTTCCAATTAATGAGAATAAAGAGATTACACGAAAGCACCGACCGCTGACGTAATACACCTCAATCACAATGGGTATGCTTCACTAAACTGACGGTAATCTAAACGCCGTCGAGTTACATTGATCAATCAAGATTTATATCCGCTAATGCTTTAGATAACAAATCACTCCACGATCCCCATCTGCGAGAACCCTCAATGAACGATATACACCGGGGGCGGTAATGTCGCAGCCAAGAACATCGGCAAGAATAAAGTAGAAAGACATGGTAAACATCAGCAGATCCAAACGCGCTCCCCAAAGAATCCAGCTACCCCGTCATCTAGCCGCTGGTTATTTCTTTCGCGCGGTACTTGAGTATTGTACGTCGTCGGCTGAATCCCTGCGTAAATTGATGCCACATCAGCGGTTCTGGTTGTTCCAAGATTTACGCCCACTCGTTTCACGACAGAGTCAGAGTTCCATGAACCTGTCTTCACAATATCCAAAAAGCCCGTTCCTAATCAACTTCAATCAACTGGCGTTTCAAATGATTTTTCGATCCGGTTAGTCGCCATCCCCGATAACGCGAATTAGAATCGTTGAGCAGATCCCGATCCACCACAACAACACCGAACCAAAGAGGTCCCGCATGGAGCAACAGTCGATCGTTACTGATAAACGATGTTAGAACCCGCGGCACTTTTCGATTGTCTTCTCACTTTTCCTTCGCCCCATCAACGTCTTACGTCGACGGCCTAAACATCGTCGCCCAATTCCGTGTTATCGGTCACGCCAAAGAAAGCGTCAAAGACGTTAATCCCAATGAGGAACTTATCTCCCGCAGACACTGGTTCCTCCATTATGGCGCCGCAACCGCCGACAGGTAAGATCAGATCGCACACCAACATCGCCGGTCTTCGTTTGATCTGATTCGTCAAGAGCTTCATTCCATTAACGGTCGTCTCGAATCCGCCAGAACCGATGACTCGTCTTTGAGATGGATCTGAGGAACCGACATAAATCTCTCATCAACACAATATCATCAACAACAATGGCCACAATCGTTAACGATCCCCGGGAGTTCAGAATGTCCGGCGGGCCGCGCGCACTGAAACGGTCGGAACACTTCGTGGAAGTCGATCATCTTCAGATCGATGATCATCGCCCGCGCCGGCGTGCATGGATCGCATTTAGCCTTGATTTCAACCACGCATGCTGGCTACGTGCGCGCTGGAAAAAGCTTCTTTTTTCAATGGCGGATCAATCCGTGATATGTCATCGTGCGAATGAGATATCGTCCCACAACCCTGACTTTCTGCCGCAGCAACATGGCACGGCGGGCGCGCCCAAGAGTCGGTAATATAGATAGTATTAACGCCGACGCCGTTAGCACAGATTCATGAGCCAGATTGACGTTTACATTCCCCGCTGTTCCTTCGGGTCGCCAATGACGCTGACGGACTGGATCGGCGAGGTGGTCGCTTTCTAGATAGCCTCCACTGATATTCGTGGAAGGTGGAACGGAGCGTGGAACCGCTTAAGATAGTTCGTCATCCGCCAGGCCCATCGTCTGGCCTAACGGGCTTCGCTTTGTCGAAGGGACATAGATGTCATTTTAGAATTTGTTAATGATAATAGGACAAAAAGGAATAGTTGTCTTCTCCAATTGAAAAGGAGCCAAAACCAAAAACGTGCAGGGGAGATGCAATAGGGTGAGATTTGATTTTTCTAGAGAGAGAGAGAGAGCCACTTCTCTCTAGATTTTCGGGCGATCCGACCGTCGGAATTCTTCGGAGCAAGAAGGAAGTTGTTCCCACGCTGCTAGGCAACGCTGCGGCTTGTCGGTTAGGAGTTTTGACAAACTCCATGAGGTAGGGGTTTCATCCTACTTGTTTTACTCTTGATTTAAGAGCTTTGTTGATGTTTCGGTTTGCTTGAGGCCTTGAACGACCGTTTGATCGGTCCCAAGAACTTGGGACCAAAGTGTGGGAATTTTAGTCTATTCGACAACTTCAGACTGTGTTAGTATTATTTTGGGTGCTTATTTCATAAATTATGAAATAAATTGCATGTTGCTGAATGAGGCCTGAATACTATGGTGGATTTCTATTCATAAAGTGAAACCATGATTTGGTGATCAGTGAACAGCAAGAACTCGAGGGTTTCACTGATGTGAATAGTAGTTTATGAAATATATTTTGTGAGAAATGTGTTTGG